>SJYX01017428.1:270003-382300 GCA_006410675.1 Oreotragus oreotragus
GGAGATCCAACCAGTCCATTCTGAAGGAGATCAACCCTGGAATTTCTTTGGAAGGACTGAAACTCCAGTACTTTGGCCACCTCATGCGAAGAGTTGACTCATTGGAAAAGACTGTGATGCTGGGAGGGATTGGGGGCAGGAGGAGAAGGGGACGACCGAGGATGAGATGGCTGGATGGCATCACGGCCTCGATGGACATGAGTCTGGGTGAACTTTGGGAGATGGTGATGGACAGGGAGGCCTGGCGTGCTGTGATTCATGGGGTCGCAAAGAGTCGGACTCGACTGAGCGACTGAACTGAACTGAGGTCCCAACAATCTTGATTCCAGCTTGTGCTTCCTCCACCCCACTATTTCTCATGATGTACTCTGCATATAAGTTAAATAAGCAGGATAATCGATTTAGTTAACATCCATATATAGTTGCAAAACTTGTTTTCTCTTGAGAGGAGGACTTTTCAAATCTACCCTCTCAGCTGCTTTCAAGTGTACAGTAGAGTATTACTAACTATAGTCGCCATGCTGTACATTACATCCTCAGGATTTATTTATTTTATAACTGGAAGTCTGTGTCTTTTAACTCCTTCACCCATTTTGCCCACCCACACCCCCAGCTTCTGGTAAGCACCAGTCTGTTCTTATCTGTGAGCTTGGGGTTTGTTTGTTTTAGATTCCACATAAAAGTGAGATTATGGTACCATATTGTTTTTAACAGGGCAATTTTTGAAACATTTCCTCTTCCCCGTCATACACATTAATAAGGTAGTTACAACTAGTGTTTTTGAATGCCTCAGTTCAGTTCAGTCGCTCAATCGTGTCCGACTCTTTGTGACCCCATGAATCGCAGCATGTCAGGCCTCCCTGTCCATCCTACTGAACATATTAAATAACCTCTTTGTATATGTTACATATATCTGCATACATTAACTCACTTATTCCTTGTAGAAGCCCTATAAAGTAAAAGTATTATTATCTTCTATTTAAAAAGAAGAAAACTGAAGCATAAAAGGCAGAGTAATTTGCTCAAGATTAAGAGCAAGGAAGGGGCTGAGGGCATCTGCAGCCCAGCTCGTCGGCCCTCAAACTCACACACCGAACCATAACGCTCACTGCCACTCTCTGTGCAGGCATCCACTTTGCTAAGGAATCAAGTTCACCTAAGTTTTCTTGGCCTGTTTCCAAGTACCAGGCTGCCTCAGAACCCACCTTGATGGCATCTTGGAAGAACCACAGGGTGATAAGCATCTCCTCATGGCTCACCAACCTTGGGGAATTCTCTAGTTTTGCCTGACTGTCACGGACACTGTGGCTTAGGAACCTTGGTTTCAGCAGTCTTTCGATGCTCAGGGATCCCTGAGTCTCTGGAATTCCTATGTGCTGTGCTGACTTGAGCACATTAGAGAATCAAAATCTTTTCTTTAACATTTCCATCAGAAATGGAATTAGCCCTTGATCAACATATAGTTTGAAAGCTGAGAGGACTTCATACACTTCTGAAATACAACACTGGACAATTCTGAATTTTCTTTTAGCTCATTGTATCCTTTGGTAGAATCATGTTGGAACACCTAAAATAAATTTTTAACATGCTAGTTAGGGTGAGAATGGTGATAAACAGGGCCAGTGTACTCTTCACTCAGTAAAACCACCAGGGATTACTGGGATTAGAAGGGGGAGGGGGAACAACACTTTTATTTTTATTTTAGAATTTTTTTAATATAAATTTATTTATTTTGATTGGAGGTTAATTACTTTAAAATATTGTATTGGTTTTACCATACATCGACATGAATCTGCCACAGGTATACACGTGTTCCCCATCCTGAACCCCCCTCCCTCCGTAGAAGAAGTTGAAGCAAGTGAAACTAAATCTTCAAATTAAATTGTACCGAACATTCTCTCCACAGTTACAGGTGGATAAATCAGACAACTGCCTAGGTCATTTCCATTTTAAATATCAGTATTTTTACAAATGAATCGCTTCTAGCAGTGATTTTGACAGAGATGACAGTGATTCTGAAAGGTGTTTTTACTTTTTGATCAATACTTGTTTGAATTATTGCAATTTTAGTGGACTCCAGCTGGAGCTCAGTGCCAGAATTCTTGGGCTCTGGATGAGTCCCTGAATTTACTGGGTCAAGCAAGCAATCTGCTTGTATATTTCATTTGTACATTGTAGTGAAATTTTATAGATTTTAAAACACAGTAATAAAATGAACTTATCTACAAAACAGAAGTAGAGTGACAGACATCTATATCTCCATCTACATCTTTTTGACATGGCCCTCAGACCTGGAACACAGGTGTTTTTCTTTTAGATTGGTCCTTTCCCATATATTTCTAATTTTTAAATTATTTGCCAACATTAAAAAAAAAAGAGTTTCACTGAAAAACATGGAGATTTACAGCTTTTCTGGAAATTTCAGAAGACTCACCTAATAGGCTGAACCAGGTGGGCCCTGCCCCATTCAGGTACAGCTGGGCCTTCTGTCAGCACACCCTGTGCTCCTGCATGGAATGTTATTCATCCAAGGAAAGTGAGGCTCATGTGTTCAGTCCTGATTGTGGTTTTACAATTTCATATTCATAGGGCTGTTCACAGAAATATACTTATTTCTTTTCCGGTGAGTCAGGTATTACTCATAAGACATATATTCCCAGGACTGTGTCCTCATTTACATTTCTTGCCTGACCCAGACCTGGCCCTATTTACATAACACAATTGAAAATTTTTTATTTGAACAGTTAATTTGGTTAACTCCTGATGGGGTTAGTGCTCTTCAAATTCTCTCCAATATAACACAGTAATAATGAGATATTTCACAATTCACTTATAGAATGAGTAACAGTGTATTCTTTTGGTATTATGCTAGTTAATAGGCAGATGAATGCACAGTGCTTATTGCAGGGTCTGAAATATATCATAAATGTTTGATTGATATCACTACATTTAAAATGTAATAGCATTACATTTTTCTGTCTATGTTGATCACATTAACTGTGTATCATCTGATGAAAGGTATATAATTTGATTTTTATTTTTTATTGTAGTTATGTATGTATATTTATATTTCGGAGAAGGCAATGGCACCCCACTCCAGTACTCTTGCCTGGAAAATCCCATGGATTTATATCTATACTATAAATATTTATATATATATATTTATATATTGTAATATATCTATTTTAATATATATACACATGTATATGTATATAATGTAAATATATATACATATATTTTTTATACACACACACATATGTATTCTTTTTCGAATTCTTTTCCATTATGAAAGTGAAAATAGTTCAGTAGTGTCTGACTTTTTGTGACCCCATGGACTATACAGATCTTGGAATTCTCCAGGCCAGAATACTGGAGTGGGTTGCCATTCCCTTCGCCAGGGGATGTCTCCCGCACTGCAGGCAGATTCTTTACCAGCTGAGCCACATTTCTATTATAGGTTATTATAAGATACTGAATATAGTTCTCTATGTTGTACAGTAGGTTGTTGTTGGTTATCTATTTTCATATAGAGTAGTGTGTATCTGTCAATCCCAAATTCCACATGTGTCCCTTTTCCTAATTTCCATATGGTAACAGTAAATTTGTTTTCTGTGAGTCTCTTTCAGTCTTGTAAATAAGTTCATTTATATCACTTTTTTAGATTCCATACGTAAGTGATACCGTATATTTGTCTTTGTCTGATTTATTTCACTCTATAATAATAATCTCTAGGTCCATCCTTGTTGTTGCAAATGGTATTATTTTATTATTTTTATGGCTGAATAATATTCCATTATATATATACCACATCTTCTTTATCCGTTCATCTGTGAATGAATATTTAGGTTGATTTTAAGTGTTGGTTATTGCAAATAGTGCTGCTGTGAGCATTGGGGTGCTTGGATCTTTTCGGATTATGGTTTTCTCTGGATCTATGTCCATGATTGGGATTGATGGATCATATGGTAACTCTGTTTTTCATCTTTTTAAGGGAGCTCTGTATTCTTCTCCATAGCAGCTATATGAATTTACATTCCTACCAACAGTGTAGGAGGGTTCTCTTTTTTCCTCACCCTCTCCAGGATTTATTATTTGTGGACTTTTTGATGATGGCCATTCTGACTGGTGTGAGGTGATTCCTCGTTATTCTGATTTACACTTCTCTAATAATTAGTGATGCTGAGCATCGTTTCACGTGCTTGATTGCTATCTGTATGCCTTCTTTGGAGAATTATCTATTTAGGTCTTTTTTTTGTTTGTTTGTTTGTTTTTAGGTTTTCCATTACTTTTATATATATATATATTTATTTATTTATTTTACTTTACAGTACTCTACTGGTTTTGGCATACATTGATATGAATCCGCCATGGGTGTACAGTCTTCTGCCCATTTTTTGATTGGGTTGTTTATTTGTTTGACATTGAGTTGTATGAGCTGTTTATATATTTTGGAAGTTTATTCTTTGTCTCATAAGATGCAAATATTTTCTCCCATTCTGTAGGTAGTCTTTTTGTTTTGTTTATGGTTTCCTTTGCTACACAGAAGTTTTTAAGTTTAATTAGCTCCCATTTGTTTATTTTTGTTTTTGTTTGCAAAGGTATATGCTTACCTCCTTTGTCATAAATTGGCCGTTAGTGCATGTGTTAATTTTGGGGCTTTCTACCCTGTTCTGTTGATCCATATGATCCATCTATTTTTGTACCAGTTCCACAATGTTTTCAGAAAGTAAGTAAATATCAAAACATCTATGGTCAATAATCTTTGGGTAACAAAAGATGAATTAACAAATCTCTGGCCAAAAATGTATCAAAAATATTGATTCATTCAATTCAAGAACATGGCATATCTTTCCATCTGTTTGTGTCATCTTCAATTTCTTTAATCACCGTATTATGTAGTTTCTGGAATATAGATATTTTTGCTTCCTCAAGTAGCTATTTTTCCTAGGCATTTGATTCTTTTTGCTAAGATGACAAATGGGATTGTTTTCTTAATCTCTTGCTGATGTTTCATTTTAGTATATAGAAATACTACAGATTTCTGTGTGTTGATTTTGTATCCTGCAACTTGACCAGATTCATTGATGAGGTCCACTAATTTTCTGGTGATGTCTTCAGGGTTTTCTGGATATAGTATCATGTCACCTGCAAACAGTGACAGTTTTACTTCTTCCTTTCCAATTTGAGTTCCTTTTGTTTTTCTTCTTTGATTGCTGTGGCTAAAACATCCGAAACTAGGTTGAATAAAAGTGGTAAGAGTGGACATTCTTGTCTTGTCCCTAATCTTAGAGGAGATTTTCAGCTTTACACCATTGAGTGTGATGTTAGCCATGGTTTGTCATAAATGCCTTTTACTGTGTTAAGGTGAGTCCCTTCTTTGCCCGTTTTCTGAAAGATTTTTATATTACTAATAAATGAACATTGAATTTTATCAGAAGCTTTTTTCTGTATCTATTGATATGATCATATGGTCTTTATTCTTCATTTTACTAATATAGTGTATCACACTGACAGATTTGCAGATGTTAAAAAATCCGTCCATCCCTGGGATAAATTCCACTTGATTATGGTGTATGATCCTTTTAATATATTGTTGGATTCAGCTGTCTAGCATTTTGTTAAAGAATTTTTGCATCTGTGTTCATCAGTGATATCATTTGATGCATGCTACGTAATTTAAAAATTTTGACTTTTTAACTTGATTCTCTCAAAGTATCCTTCTAATCAAAATATTCGCTGAAGTATTCAAGCACTCAAACATTATTTACTGACTGTTAGGCACTGTTCTAGATATGAAGAATACTGTATTAACCATTAGACAGTCTCTTGCCCTGGAGAAACTTACACTGAGGCAAGGAGATAGCCAATAAAGTTTTATTTATAAATATATATTCATACAGAGACAAGAGCAGTAAGAAAAGTAAAGTAGAGAGTCAGGAGCTAGAGCAATGAGTAGAGAGGACTGGAGATGCAATTTTTTAGCTAAAATTTTTAGCATAGACATCTCTGACGAGGTAACATTTGAGATGCTGTGATCAAAATAAGTGATTTGCTTCATATAGTGTCATATGCTGAACTATTTATTCTTTGGTTCATTTGAAACTTCTTTTAGAACCATTTCTGTAAATGTGAAACATGTCATGATAGCTGAGTTTAATGATCATGATTTGAAACCAGAGGGAGGGATATTTTATGAAGGTGCTGAGCTGCAGGGAGAGAGCTACGGTCAAAGAAAGACCAACTGAAGATTCAAGAAAATCAAGCGATTGATGGTTAAAGAAGTTCAGGAGGAAAAGTATGGCCCCAGAGGACAGGTGGAGAGATAAGCATTGGACAGCAGAAGAAAACTTATATATCCCAGCTTACCCTTTCCTGCAGGAAAGGTAACTAATCATAGAGTCAAGTCAGCACTTTTCCCTTCTCTCTGCAAAGGACATTATCCTCCTGAGTCAAGTGAAGCTCATTTCTTCAGTGTTGACTCTGTTTTAGGGTATTATATTCATACAGTTGTTAAAAGAAATGTGCTTATTTCCTTTCCCATGACTCATATATTACTCAAAAGTCACTGGCTTCCTGTAACTTTGGAGCCCCAAGATCTCTGGTGGCTATTTCTCCAGTGTGTGTTGAGTCTAGCAAAACCACAGCTCCTGTCTTCCTCCCAGCACTGTGGTGAGTGCCATTGCCAAACTGGGCATGCCCAGTTCAGGACACAGGTATGGTGCTAAATGAAAGAGGGGAAAAGGGGAGTGGGACGCTTTCCCTGGAGATCAGCTGCTACCAAATCTGATGTTCCCAACAGTAGCTCTGCCATGTGTGTTCCCTACCCTGGGGAAGATCCAGCTGCCTCTTAGTTGGGCCTTGTTGATGGCCCTCAACCCCTGAGCTGCATAATCCACTGTCTCCCAAGGCCAGGCCAAAGCACTGGAGCAAACTGCAGAGCCAACCACAGCTAAAGGTCACAGTTTTGGCTCAACTACGATTAGTTTTTGCCAAATGGATGGAAATGAAGGGCTGGTTTTTTCAAAGCATCTGGTTTATTAAGAAGAGACAGATATCTGTCTTTTTTTATGAGAACTATCTTTAATTTTGAATGTTGACAATAAATTAGCAGATTTTTCAAAATATTAAGGATTAAAATCCTTAATGAGGATTTTAATGAAGGAAAATGTGGAACCCACTAACAAGCAATCCAGTGACTTTGGACAAGTCATTTATCCTGTAAGGGTTTCTTATGGGGAAAATTGGATCCCATTGGGAGGCTTCTTCTATGTCTAAGATTAAGTGTTTGCCATTTGAAGACCACAACTGAATAGCTGCAACACGACAAGGTCAGGAGATAATGGGGGCTGTGCCCACCTTGCCTGTACAGGCTCCCTTTATTGCAGGAACAGAGCATCCAACACTCCTGCCTCACTGGACCATTAGTAATATAGGGAGTAGACAGATGCTTCCAACAGACATGGAGGCCTCGCTCTGTGCCAAGCTCCATGCCAGGCACCATCCTTTATAGGATAAAGAGATTTATTCTTTCCAACTCTGAAATGCAGGGCACCCCCAATGCTGGGCTCAGAATGAGGGCTCAGTAATTGCTACCATCCACCCTGAGGCTGTCTCCATGGAACGTACTTTCAGAACTCACTCTGCTCAACCTTTCCCCTCAGCCTAGCATCTGCTTATCTTCCTTTAGCTGTTGTAATTGCCCTCAAGAGACAACTCAAGCCCATCCTTTTTCATTCCTGCCCACAACTTCTGAACTCTGGTTCTTCTCCTTCTTTTACAAGTATTTATTGAGCATCTACTGCATTCCTGGTCTTGTTCTATCAGTGAACAAGACAAACAGAGCCCTGCTTTCATGAACTAAAATTCTTTGGGGGTTGGGTAGAAAGGAAGGAATAAACTTTGAACTAATGAAAAGTTTATCAAATAGTGCCAGATAGAAAATAATGGTGTCAAGGTAGTTCTCTTAAGCCAACTTTTTCTTAAAGATTTACTTACTTATGGCTGTGCGGAGTCCTTGTTGCAGTCCACGGGTTTCCCGAGATGCTGTGGGCAGGCGCTGCTCTCCAGTTGCTGTGTGCAGGCCTCTCCTTGCAGTGGCTTCTTCTGTTGCAGAGCCTGGACTCGAGGGTACACAGGTTCAGTAGTTGCAGCACACAATCTTAGCTGCCCCAAGGCATGTGGAATCTTAGTTTCTGGACCAGGGATCGAACCCACGTCCGGCAGGTCGATTCATAACCACTAGCCCATAGCCCACCAGAGAAGTCCCAGGCCTACTTTAAATTAAGTGGCCACGGAAGACTCATCTGAGGAAATGCTGTTTATTCTTTGGCCTCATTCATAAGAGGGCACCAGTCCTGGAAGAACTAGGGGAAGGGAGCATTCTAGGCACATGCCTGCATGCTAAGTCGCTTCAGTTGTGTCCAGCTCTTTGCGACCCTATAGACTGTAGCCTGCCAGGCTGCTCTGTCCACAGGACTATCCAGACAAGAATACTGGAATGGGTTGCAGTGCCCTCCTCCAGGGGATCTTCCTGATCAAACCTGTATCTCTTACGTCTCCTGCATTAGCAGGCAGATTCTTTACCACTAGCGCCTGCCGGGAAGCCCAGAAAAGAGTAAATGCAAAGGCCCTGGGGCAGGAATAACATTAGTGTTTGGAACGTTGTTAAAGAAGCCTGTGTGGCCTTAGCATAAATTCAGGGTGGGGGACAGGGTGTAGAGGTAATAAGTGATATCAGAGAATTTGTTTAGGTATCCAGTCAGTCAGTTCAGTCGCTCAGTCGTCTCCGAGACTCTTTGTGACCCCATGAATCGCAGCACCTCAGGCCTCCCTGTCCATCACCAACTCCCGGAGTTCACTCAAACTCACGTCCATCGAGTCAGTGATGCCATCCAGCCATCTCATCCTCTGTCGTCCCCTTCTCCTCCTGCCCCCAATCCCTCCCAGCATCAGGGTCTTTTCCAATGAGTCAACTCTTCACATGAGGTGGCCAAAGTACTGGAGTTTCAGCTTTAGCATCAAGTACCCAGTTGCTTAGTTAATATTTAGTTAATAGACTAAGTATGAAGACTTTATCCTTCAGTGTGGCAAAGTAGAATTACAGTTCATTGCAGTTAGATTTAGAAATATTCAGTATGGGGTGCATCTCATAGCCTAGGAAGTTTGAAGGGGGACACCCTTGTCCAGCAGCTGCTTCAGCTGTACCCAAAAGAAGACACATGATCCTCCTTTCCTTCTAGTTTATCCATGTGCTGTTTTGACTGCATGTTGCTTTGGAGCCAGTAGCCAACAGACCTCCGTCTGGTTTAGAAGATGAGGGGGGGCACTTTCCACAAGTCTTCGTCATTGAACCGCCACCACCACAAGATGGCCTTTCCCCAGCAAGTCTGGTGCTCTGATGAAGGGAGGAGGTCTTTTGCTCTCTTGGATAACTGGCTGCTGCTTCCCAGCCCCCTTTCATGCCCTGCTGCCTGGGAGAGAGTGAAGATGGCTGGAGTGCGGGCTGGACTCATTAAGTGTTCTCACCCTTAGAACACAACACACGGTGGACGCCAGGCCTTTCTGCCCAGCAGTGGGCCAGCATGTGACTCGCTCCACTTGACCTTTTCAGTTCCAGACTCGAGGAAAAGGACCTTGCGCATGGAATGATGTGTGAAGACATTTAGTACTGAGTTCTCCCCCTTGTTGAATTTCTGGGGAAAATGTGCTTTCACTAAAAAGGAAATCGCTTTTGCAGTTCTATCATTTCTACACATTTTAGACATTGGGAGTTGCTTGTGTTCGAATCTGGGGCTCATTTGGATGGAAGTCAGAACGTGGGTCTATCTCAGGAGGACATCAGAACTACTGAGTCCAGACTTGCTTCATAATAGATCACAATGACTTATTAAATTCTTTGGCTCTTGAACTTTGTTGATGAATGCATTTTTACTTCCTCCTATTAAAACCACTATTTATTATTTTCCTTAATGTATTCAAATCATGCATAGCTTTTCTAAGGAATAATTTTATGGGTTAAAGTGTTTTCTATTTACAAAAGAGAACTGGTTTTCTTCAAAAAATTATCTGCATTTAACATGTCTCACATAGTATGTGTGTGTGTATATTTATAGCAAAAGCAGTGTCTGGCGAAAGGATCTTAATTTCTTCGTTTCTGGATGGGAATTTGTCAACCATAAGTCCGAATGAAAGCTTTGCAATTAGAGTTGAAGAACCCTTAGAAGATTCCTGGAAACCTAGGTCACTCTGTGTGTGTGTGTGTGTGTGTGTGTGTGGGGTGTGTGTGTGTGTTGTGTGTGTGTGTGTCATGCGTACTTTAACTCAATGCCGTTTGAGTGCATTGATTTCAGATGATAAAATGCAATTTTGAAAACTAAGCTGGACTGTAGCTTGGATGATTTTGTGGACCCANGCAGGCAGATTCTTTACCACTAGCGCCTGCCGGGAAGCCCAGAAAAGAGTAAATGCAAAGGTCCTGGGGCAGGAATAACATTAGTGTTTGGAACGTTGTTAAAGAAGCCTGTGTGGCCTTAGCATAAATTCAGGGTGGGGGACAGGGTGTAGACGTAATAAGTGATATCAGAGAATTTGTTTAGGTATCAGTCAGTCAGTCAGTCAGTTCAGTCGCTCAGTCGTCTCCCAGACTCTTTGTGACCCCATGAATCGCAGCACGCCAGGCCTCCCTGTCCATCACCAACTCCCGGAGTTCACTCAAACTCACGTCCATCGAGTCGGTGATGCCATCCAGCCATCTCATCCTCTGTCGTCCCCTTCTCCTCCTGCCCCCAATCCCTCCCAGCATCAGGGTCTCTTCCAATGAGTCAACTCTTCACATGAGGTGGCCAAAGTACTGGAGTTTCAGCTTTAGCATCAAGTACCCAGTTGCTTAGTTAATATTTAGTTAATAGACTAAGTATGAAGACTTTATCCTTCAGTGTAGCAAAGTAGAATTACGGTTCATTGCAGTTAGATTTAGAAATATTCAGTATGGGGTGCATCTCATAGCCTAGGAAGTTTGAAGGGGGACACCCTTGTCCAGCAGCTGCTTCAGCTGTACCCAAAAGAAGACACATGATCCTCCTTTCCTTCTAGTTTATCCATGTGCTGTTTTGACTGCATGTTGCTTTGGAGCCAGTAGCCAACAGACCTCCGTCTGGTTTAGAAGATGAGGGGGGGCACTTTCCACAAGTCTTCGTCATTGAACCGCCACCACCACAAGATGGCCTTTCCCCAGCAAGTCTGGCGCTCTGATGAAGGGAGGAGGTCTTTTGCTCTCTTGGATAACTGGCTGCTGCTTCCCAGCCCCCTTTCATGCCCTGCTGCCTGGGAGAGAGTGAAGATGGCTGGAGTGCGGGCTGGACTCATTAAGTGTTCTCACCCTTAGAACACAACACACGGTGGACGCCAGGCCTTTCTGCCCAGCAGTGGGCCAGCATGTGACTCGCTCCACTTGACCTTTTCAGTTCCAGACTCGAGGAAAAGGACCTTGCGCATGGAATGATGTGTGAAGACATTTAGTACTGAGTTCTCCCCCTTGTTGAATTTCTGGGGAAAATGTGCTTTCACTAAAAAGGAAATTGCTTTTGCAATTCTATCATTTCTACACATTTTAGACATTGGGAGTTGCTTGTGTTCGAATCTGGGGCTCATTTGGATGGAAGTCAGAACGTGGGTCTATCTCAGGAGGACATCAGAACTACTGAGTCCAGACTTGCTTCATAATAGATCACAATGACTTATTAAATTCTTTGGCTCTTGAACTTTGTTGATGAATGCATTTTTACTTCCTCCTATTAAAACCACTATTTATTATTTTCCTTAATGTATTCAAATCATGCATAGCTTTTCTAAGGAATAATTTTATGGGTTAAAGTGTTTTCTATTTACAAAAGAGAACTGGTTTTCTTCAAAAACTTATCTGCATTTAACATGTAACTTTGTTGATGAATGCATTTTTACTTCCTCCTATTAAAACCACTATTTATTATTTTCCTTAATGTATTCAAATCATGCATAGCTTTTCTAAGGAATAATTTTATGGGTTAAAGTGTTTTCTATTTACAAAAGAGAACTGGTTTTCTTCAAAAAATTATCTGCATTTAACATGTCTCACATAGTATGTGTGTGTGTATATTTATAGCAAAAGCAGTGTCTGGCGAAAGGATCTTAATTTCTTCGTTTCTGGATGGGAATTTGTCAACCATAAGTCCGAATGAAAGCTTTGCAATTAGAGTTGAAGAACCCTTAGAAGATTCCTGGAAACCTAGGTCACTCTGTGTGTGTGTGTGTGTGTGTGTGTGTGGGGTGTGTGTGTGTGTTGTGTGTGTGTGTGTCATGCGTACTTTAACTCAATGCCGTTTGAGTGCATTGATTTCAGATGATAAAATGCAATTTTGAAAACTAAGCTGGACTGTAGCTTGGATGATTTTGTGGACCCAGGTCCAATTTCTCTTTTCCTTACCTTTGGTTTCTTCCTTTTTATGGTTTAAATCAGCAGTCCCCAACCTTTTTGGCACTAGGGATGGGTTTCATGGAAGACAGTTTTTCCACGGAGGGTGGAGTTGGGGATAGTTCAGGCACTAACATGAGTGAGGTACTAACTAATGGTGAGCCAGTGGGGAGCTGCAGGTGAAGCTTGCTTATTGCTCACCTCCTGCTGTGCACACCTGTCTGTGGCCTGGGGGTTGGGGATCCTTGGTTTAAATAAATAATTTTTAAAGGGCTGGTCTATTTCAGCAAGTGTTTTTCCTTTACGAACAAGTGCCAAACAGAGAATGTTATTCGAGCATTCTAGTTCATCTTCAGAAAACTGTACAAGCACCACATTTTCTGGACACCCTCATAGAGTAATGTGTCCGTGTTGAGAATGTACAACTATAAGTTGATCATCTTTAAAGGTGTTGTTCTTAGACTGGTTAGAGCCCCAGAGCATATTTTCAAAATCTCAAGCCCTGAACATGCATAACAGCAGAAACATAGTTTCATCTGCAGAATATTTACATTCAATGGAACCCCTTAGAGCTGAGAGGAGTNCATCTTTAAAGGTGTTGTTCTTAGACTGGTTAGAGCCCCAGAGCATATTTTCAAAATCTCAAGCCCTGAACATGCATAACAGCAGAAACATAGTTTCATCTGCAGAATATTTACATTCAATGGAACCCCTTGGAGCTGAGAGGAGTGATCATTTCATAATGAGTTCTGAATTTTGCATGTCCTTATTTATATAGTCAAGAGCCTATTAAATCATTAATAGATATCTTGCCATTATGCTTCTTCAGGCTGCACTGAATACGGCTTTGGTAGTCCGGAAATAGCTGGGCTCTCTTCATGCAATTTGGGCTCCTAAAGATCAGTGTTCTTCCTCATTAATGGAGAGTACCTTTTACCTTTTATCAGTCTGTTAGAGTTGAAGTGTGAAGGTATTGAGAATGCCCATATATGAAGTGCTGAAGATGACATAGGCTGTCTTTACTCAGTTCCTCAGTCATGTCTGACTCTGTGACCTCATGGACTGCAGCATGCCAGGATTCCCTGTCCTTTACTGTTTCTGACTTTGCTCAAACTCGTGTCCACTGAGTCAATAATACCACCCAACCATTTCATCCTCTGTTGTCCCCTTCTCCTGCCCTCAGTCTTTCCCAGCATCAGAGTCTTTTCCAGTGAGTTGGCTTTTTGCATCAGGTGGCCAAAGTATTGGAGCTTCAGCTTCAGCATCAGTCCTTCCAAAATGTGGTCCACTGGAGAAGCGAATGGCAAACCACTTCGGTATTCTTGCCTTGAGAACAGTATGAATGCCCTCAGTCTTTCCCAGCATCAGAGTCTTTTCCAGTGAGTTGGCTTTTTGCATCAGGTGGCCAAAGTATTGGAGCTTCAGCTTCAGCATCAGTCCTTCCAAAATGTGGTCCACTGGAGAAGCGAATGGCAAACCACTTCGGTATTCTTGCCTTGAGAACAGTATGAAAAGGCAAAAAGATACGATATAGGTCACCACGTGCCATTTGTTCTCTTGTATCTTTGCTAAGGGACCTCCTTCTTTATTCTACTGGCCTCATTTGTGTACAGAGCCATTTGCAGAAGAGAAGAGGAGAGAATCTCTGAGTTCATTTCATTTCTTCTGGAATACAAGATTTTGAGGGAGTGTGGTAGTGGGGACTGGGGAGTTGGGAAATGTGTGGATGGGGGTTGGAAGCTATGAGAGTGAAAGAGCAGTCCCCAGAAGAAAAAGTCTCCCAGACATTCAGTGCAAAAGAAATTTGTCACTACTTTCATTGGGGATAAATCAAAGCTTCTGAGAGTTTTGATGAATTGGTGGTTCTCACCTTAGAATTGGTTGTTTTAATAAAAGTGTTGGGGGCATAGGACTCTGGGAATGCAGAGGAGGGAGGGGGGATGTTTTCCCTGAACACTGGGCTTCTTCTCACCACCCTCTCCCATGGTCCCCACAGGAGCCATCCCAAACTCAGTCTCCTTCCAAAGTCAAGGGGCTCCTGTCCCTTCTGAATCTCTACACTTTTCTTTTATCCTTTTTCTTGTCTGTTTCTCTGCTGATAAAGGAGGGTAGAATGTGCCCTGATGAAGATATGGAAAATACTGAATCTGGCCAATCCAGATTACTCTGCTCTTTAAAAGCTGTCTTGTAGATTAGATCATTTGCCCTCCTAGAAGCTCAATGAGCTGCTTTTTCCATGAGTTCCTGTGAATAATGCCCGTGTCATGGTCTCAACTGGAAAGAAGGAGGAAAACAAGGAGAAGAGAGAGCACACTTTGTTACTAGAAGTCTTCAAGAGTCATATTAGTGATGTCAATCCTGACATCATTTTGTTTTCCTTTCAAAACACATTTTATGTTTTTGTTGAATATGAAACAGAGACAGTTTCATTGGATCTAGGTTCTAAAGCTCAATATTATGCACAGAGAGGGGATATAAAGTATATTAATACCTTAAATTATTTCATGAAAAGACAGTGATTATTTTCTGTCCCATAATGATAATAGGTGAATGCATTCTACAGGGGTTTTGTGAGGTTCCTGCCGTTTTTCAGTCTCAAAGATCAGATAGCACTGTAGGTACCCAGGATACTCCACTGCCTTTCAAAAATAAGTCATAAGAATACAACTTCCAACCCCCTGGCTGTAGATTAGGGGTTGGTGAACTTTCTCTGAAAGAGGGCGGAAAATATGTGTTTTATGTTTTTTTTGTTGACCATACCACCTCCCACATGTTCCAATAGAACTGTATTTGTGAACAGTGAAATGTGAGTTGCATTTTATTTTCACTTGCCACAAAATATTATTATTCTTTTAATTTACATCCACAATTTAAAAATGTAAATTTTAGTTCAAGGGCAGCAAAAAACCAGGTAGTGGGTCAGTTTGGGCCTCAGGTCATAGTTTGGAGACCCCCTGACCTAAATACTGATGACGTCCCATGAGAAACCTACCTTCACAATTAAAAAGTAGGAATGTGGAAAACCCATTTTTAGGGTGGACAAAATAGGGAAGTGGCATTTCTCCAAGGATTTGTCTTGGACCTACTGGGTCTTAAGAGGATTTGTGAAGAGAAGAGATTTCAGGAATGATTTCAGCATGGGCACAAAGAACCCTCTTCCTCTTAGGAATGGTTTCTGACATTGGGGGCTAGCCCAAGAATCCATTAACTATGCACCAGCCACCAGCCTCTCCTTGGTTCCTTTCTGCCTCCTCCACCCTCCTGAAAACTTCCCCAGCCAGTCCTAGCTGGATGACTCACGACTCAGAGTGGCTTGACATGAGTGGACACTGGATACTTGGTTCCCAGTAGGAGACTAGATTGGTATAAAAGGCTGTAACCTCCAAGATGCTCTGTACTTTAAAGATCCATGCAGAAAAACATCACCAGACTTTCCTCTAAGCCAGGGACTCTTCCTTACACATCCTGATGCAAGTTTCTGTTCCTTCATCCGAGCTCCAAATGAAGAATACC
Source organism: Oreotragus oreotragus (assembly GCA_006410675.1). NCBI lineage: Eukaryota > Metazoa > Chordata > Mammalia > Artiodactyla > Bovidae > Oreotragus > Oreotragus oreotragus. The sequence continues at coordinate 285,965 of SJYX01017428.1, forward strand.
TGAAGGATGCTGGCACCATCATTCCTTGTGAGCATCATTCCTCAAGAGCAGTATTCAGTTCAGTTCAGTTCAGTTGCTCAGTCGTGTCCAACTCTTTGCTACCCCATGAATCACAGCACACCAGGCCTCCCTGTCCATCACCAACTCCCGGAGTTCACTCAGACTCACGCCCATCGAGTCCGTGATGCCATCCAGCCATCTCATGCTCTGTCATCCCCTTCTCCTCCTGCCCCCAATCCCTCCCAGCATCAGAGTCTTTTCCAATGAGTCAGCTCTTCACATGAGGTGGCCAAAGTACTGGAGTTTCAGCTTTAGCAGTATTGGTGCCCCTTAAAAAAAATCACAAGCTGACTCTCATTTTGTACTTTACAGTATCACTCGGTAAAAAAACCCTATATCTTGGTGCTTGTTGAAGGAATCCATTATGAATTCTAGGTACAGCAATAGTATCGATTCATAGTGTACCATCATGGGACCGCTTGGCCTTCCATTTCTTCATCTTTCAAATGATGAGGTTTGAGTACATGAACTCCAAGCTCTCTATCTTTTGTGAGAGAAATATTTTTGACTATTGGTTCTCCTACAAGTAGCACACAATTGTTTTCCAAAAATGAGATAGAAAATGTGAACATCATATCCCATTTTGGAGCATTTATTTTTTTTTTCCACCAGCCTCCCATTTCAGTCTACAATAGCCTCCCATGTCAGCCTGTGCTCACCGTTCGGTTAAGTTCTATCTCTGCTTCTCCTTTTGCAGCTGTGGTATCTGTGAGATGAGCAATGATCACAGGGGAAAGAAAATGTCCTGGCTAGGGGGTAGGTTGAAAGAGACAATTATGGGAATTATTACTCTTGTTATTTGGGGGTAATTATGGGAAACAGTGGAAATAGTGTCACACTTTATTTTTTTGGGCTCCAAAATCACTGCAGATGGTGATTGCAGCCATGAAATTAAAAGATGCTTACTCCTTGGAGGGAAGGTTATGACCAAGCTAGATAGCATATTCAAAAGCAGAGACATTACTTTGCCAACAAAGGTCCGTCTAGTCAAGGCTATGGTTTTTCGAGTAGTCATGTATGGATGTGAGAATTGGACTGTGAAGAAAGCTGAGTGCCGAAGAATTGATGCTTTTGAACTGTGGTGTTGGAGAAGACTCTTGAGAGTCCCTTGGACTACAAGGAGATCCAACCAGTCCATTCTGAAGAAGATCAGTCCTGGGTGTTCTTTGGAAAGAATGATGCTAAAGCTCAAACTCCAGTACTTTGGCCACCTCATGTGAAGAGTTGACTCATTGGAAAAGACTGTGATGCTGGGAGGGATTGAGGGCAGGAGGAGAAGGGGACGACAGAGGATGAGATGGCTGGATGGCATCACTGACTCGGTGGACATGCGTTTGAGTAAACTCCAGGAGTTGGTGATGGACAGGGAGGCCTGGCGTGCTGCGATTCATGGGGTCGCAAAGAGTCAGACACGACTGAGCAACTGAACTGAACTGATGGAGTGTTCTTCCCTGAAGTACTCCATGGAAAGGTTGAATCAGTTGGGATTATTTATCCTAGGGAATGGGAAGATCAGAGAGGTGGGGGATAAGTCAATAATAATTTTGAGTGTTTGGAAGATGATAATGAACTGTTCTGTCTTCTCACTGAAGACAGGAGATTAAGAAACTGGCGGGAGGGATCTCATATGTGAGGAAGAATGCCTTGCTACTACATGTGATTAAACCCTGATGGTGCTTTGATGCTCATGTGGAGCCTGATATCTTGTTCTCTGATTTCCATTGGGGACACAAGGGATGACTTATAGCATCCAATGAATAGACCCACAGCCCTGCACTCCCAGGCCCCCAGCTTTCCAGTACACCAGGGGTGTTAACACAGACATCAAGGGTGACCTTGAAGAGAACAAGAAACACAGCCAGTGTCATTGGAAGAAAGTCTGAGGCTCCAGAGGCAAGAGCTGAGCTTGGGGAAGCAACCCAGAATTTGGTAGAAGAGTTTGTCCTCATTCTCTCAACAGCTGGCCTGGGGATGGTGAGGATTTTCTCGGCCAGCCTCACCCCTCCCAGGCATCAGCTGACAGGACCTTTCCCCTTCCCGACCCTGACCCCCAGCCCCCTCATGGCTGCAGCAGGAGATGTTCCAGGGGTGACTCTAGCTTTCCTCTGTGTCAGTCCAGAGATAGGCCCAGCAGGGTTTTTCTGGTGTTCACTGCAAAAGCATCATTACTGGCAGCTATCAGAGGCTCCCCTCCCACAGTGTGACTGTATAAATGACTGAACGCAGAAAGTGGGGAAAAGACGAAGGTGTGCAGCTGGCAGATGACCCCAGGCATTTCAGAGCCACGCCTGACCTCCCCGGGGGTCACCCCCATCTTGGGTGTCATTTGCCTTCCTGTGGTGCCACACTCCCTTGGGAATCACTAACCCTGTAGCCAGAAGCACAGGCTTTATTTTTTGTTGTTATTATTAGTTTGTATTAGAGTATAGTTGCTTTACAATGTTGTGTTAGTTTCTGTTCTGTAGCAAAGTGAAGCAGCTATATGTATACAGATATCCTCTCCTTTTTCAATTTCCTTCGATTTTGGTCACTGTGGAGCATTGAGAAGAGTCCCCTGTGCTGTACAGCAGGCTCTCGTGAGCTGTGTATTTCATACATAGTATCAATCGTGTAAATATATATATATACATCAGTCCCGATCTCCCAATTCCTCCCACCCTACCTTCCTTTCCCCCTTGATATCCATATATTTATTCTCTACTTCTGCTTTGCCAATAAGATCATATGTATCATTTTTCTAGATTCAACATATACGTGTTAATATACAATACTTGTTTTTCTCTTTCTGATTTACTTCACTCTGTCTCTAGGCCTAGACTTTAGAACAGAGACCCAATATCAAATGCCTCTGGATAGTAGCCCCCTAAAGTCAAGGAGTGAAGCAGACCATAGCCAGACCATCGGGATGCTAAGAGCGGAGGCAGGAACCCATCGCTCAATACTGGAGTCATCCAGCAGAATGGTGGGCCCTGACTTGCCAGATCCTCACATGACTTATTTTTTTGAACAGGAACTATAGATTTTGATGTATCTCTCAATTTTTCAGTGTTTCCAACTGAAAATATATCTAAAGCAGATTGAGGACCAAGAAAACATGTACTTGTTGTTGGCTGGCAGTGTATAACCTTCCCTTAAGAATCCTGTAGAATTAGATGCAAATTCTGGCTAATTCCTAACTGGTGTCCTTGGCAAGTTACTTAACCTATATAAACACTAGTGTCTTGTTCAAAATTGTGAAGAGAAATTGCTTCACAGTGAAGCAATATGTAAGAAATTAATGTAGTGCCTTGCCTGCAGCATCCTTAATAACTATTAAATGATGATGATGACTATGATTATACTATTAAACCATATGAAATTGCTGGTATGTACATGGAAGTGACCTACAAAAGTGGAAATTTCATGTGGCTATTAATATTATACGTAATTAGTTATACTATACTAATAATTATACTATTAACATAAAATCCTATGCTATATACATGGTTGATATTTTACCAGTATTATTAGTATCAGGCTTACACATCCCTCCCTAAACACATGTTTATAATCCCCCCCTTTTCCTCTTTTTCCACAGTACTTTTTCTGTTGATTGTATTCAGTATCTTCTTTATTCTGTTTATAGCTTAGAGTCTGTCTGCCCTGTTCCGGCTGGAATATAAGCTTTCTTAAGGGAGGGATTCTAATTTGCTTATTGTCTTTCCTTGCTCAACCCACACCAGCACCTAGAGCAGTGGCTGACCAGTAGTAGGCTCTGTCAATAGATAGAGAGTGAATAGACGTACACATTGGCCTTCCCAAATTGAATTCAGTTCACCACGAATGCTTTCCTTCAAGTCTGACAGATCTGAGGGACCTATTGATTAGAACTATTCTCAACAAAACACAAATGCAAGTTCTTAGGATGATGGATTTTTTTAGGGCTTTGACTCTTGAGCTCAAGGGTAAGACTAGTAAAAAGTTACCTAAGTACCGTATGCCCCAAATCTGAAACACTGAATTCAACTATTTAAAAAACATTAAATTGAAAAACACTGATCAGAAGCATTCAAGGAGTATTTTTTTTCTGATTGTATTCATGAGCTTCTTATAGTGCTGTATTTTTTAAAAGGTTATCAATTATATTTGTCCTTGGACAGAAGGATATTAAGTTTGTAAGATAACTCCCCTTGGTAGTACAGTATGCTTTAACGTGTGTGTGTGTCCATATCTTCAATAGTGAAGCTAATGCAGAGAAGAAATTAGAAGCTGAACAAGCTCAGTAGTAAAGGGTGGGTCTGACTGGATCCCAGAGGAGGAGAAAATGGTGGTATTGTCTTTAGAAGGAATGTCAGAGTGGCCTGCATACAGAGGAAAGTGCTGATAAGCAGAATGACAAAAGCTGGTTTCATGAGAGATTCCCAGCAGCCAGGGTACACTCCCAGCTGATTGCCCTGCTATTTTCGGTATCCCCATATCATGACTAAATACACGCAGCTTGACTGGAAGCCACAGATATGGTAAGTCCGAGGGGAATTCTGGGAGGTACTGTGTTGTTTGTAAGGACCAAAGCATCAGCCATCCTTGCCTCCACCCACCCCTCGTTTCGATACTTAGGGACATTCTGACCAGTTTGGACCTCCTTACTAGGAGTCAGGGGAAACCTTTACATTCCCCAAGGCGGATATTTTTAGACGCAATGCTGTGTCCAGAGTGTTAACTAATTGAGTTATCAGGTTTCATACTTGGCCACAGAGAATGGCAGTGGAAGAGGAAGACAGCTTCCCAGAACAAGTAAGCATCTGCGTTTCGGAATGAAATGCATTTTCCTTACAGAAAGTGCCGTCTTGGGTCTGATTAGTTGTGCCTTTTGCAAAATGTTTGTTGGCAGGTAAGAAGGAAGCCCTCTGCACCGTGGATCGCCTGAGTTCCACGTGTGGGGGGCAGTGGGTGTCCTTTCTTTCTGTTTTGCTGGGATCTGGATTCTAGGTACGTTTCGCCTCAGATGTAACTTGGAATGTGCTCATCTCAGGCCGGTCTTAGGAGGTTGCTTATTCACATGCAGAAAGACAGTGGGCAGTGTTGGGTGCAGGAAGGGCCCAGTGGACCCAAGAATGTAAGAAAGTTTGAATTGTCACACTTTTCTCAAGAGAAATCTGAGAGCTTTAAACTCAGCCTTTTTTGCTGTATTAATTGCTATCGAGGATATGGACTTTTACAGTTGAGAAAAAAACAGTCTAGGGTTAAAATTTGTTTTTGAAACTCATGTAAATAGTAGATGAAGGATGTAGTTTGGAGGTTGGAAGTGTAATGTTATTTTTGTTTTCACAGAATTGCACATAGATATAAATAAGGCGTCTCATTTAATTTTAAAGTTAAAAGGAAAGATCTGAGATATGAAAGGAAAAATGAATAAAAGCAGACCATCTTGTTTCTGCCTTGTGTCAGAATATATCAACTGAATGGTGAAAGCATTTGATCTCAGCCCATATGTGCAGCATTTTCTGTTTTGGTGGGCATGCTGTTTGAAAAAGCATGTAGTAAAACGACAGACTGAATTTGAAATTATCCTGCCCTAAGCAGTGACTCTGGAAGGGTACTGACCCGATACAGATCACACAGAAGTCGCGTCACAATGGAGTAGCATGTACTCTTGCTGGACTGGGCTTGGTTGGACAATGAATAAGGATTCTTCATCTCCTGGTTTCAACTCTGACCTGAAGACTGAACAGTTCATCTGCATGAGCTGAACTATGGATAAAATCCTTGCAGAGAGGGTATTGTAGATAATTACATTTTCCCAAATGATCATTAATACCTCTTGCTCCTTCTGTTTGGCTTGGGATTTCTATAGAGTTGTTTAGAGATTTTTCTACAGGATTGCTTAGTTGTGTTATAGAAGAAACTTCCAGTGATTTTACAGTTTCTTATTGTGAAAGATTTGCAGCACAAACCTTTTAAAAATATAAACGTGTATACCTTTGCCAATGTTAGAAATTCTCATGGGTTGCTAATAATCAAGCCTTTATGGAACTAATTTTACTATTAAGCCTTGATGAAAAATTAACTCTTAAAGTTGAACTTTTAAATAATGCTCATGCCAAAAAAAAAAAAATCTAGACTCTAATAATATTAAGAAAAGCTCAAATTTAATTTTAATTTACAATCTAGAGGCAGTTAATAATAAGATCTTTCAATAGCTGTGAATTACTTTTAAATCCAGAAAGGTATTTTATGATAATACCAGATAGAAATTCTTGTTATTACTTTCTATCTTCCAATTCAGATGTGTTTGATTTTGTAGATTTGGTTTAACAATCCATTAATAAATACATGTTTATCTGTTAGGAGAATCCCTAATTTTATTGTTGATGATTTTCACTCTAAGAAGTTGGGAGCAAGTAGAAAATTTTATATAATCTATCTTTAAACGAAACCTATCAGTTTACTGCAGAGACTATCTATATCAAGCTTTTATGAAGAAATGGAACTATTTTGCCAACTCTTTAGTTTCTTGTACTGAAGTGAAAACTTTTTATATATTTAGTATAATATTTACTTATCAGCTAAATTTATTTTCTTTTGTGTGACAATATACAGATACTACCTCTTCTCAGTTATAAATCTGTGCAATAATCAAATTTAATCAATATTAATTTGAACAAAAGAGAATTTAAAATCTGTCATCTTTTTTGAATAGTCTTTCTTTTTATAATGTTAAGGCCTTTTCAGTTATGAAACAAAATATATTTGCCAACTCTTTTATCCTAATGCAAATATTTATTTGTTATATTTTCTTTTTATTATAGCCCCAGAGTATATTGCAAAAGTTAGTAATCAATCAAAATTAAACTATACCTTTTAATTAGACTATTGATAAATATATTATTAGATTATATAACAAATATCAGGCACATATCTACAGTTAACTAGTTAATCATTTTTTTTAATTTTTAAACCATTTTTAAGCATTAAAGTCTATAAAGAATCTAATTTTTAAATTTTAATAGTCCCTTTTTTTATATATGAAATGAAGATGTGGATGTATATAGATGTTCAGGATTGACACTTATTTCCAGAGAATACTGAGAAGTTAATGATGTTTTTCTTTGGAAAAGTGGCAAGTGAATATTGTTTCCATTTAAAGAGTAGAAAAAGTCAATAATGTTAAATAATGTTTTGTAAAACCTGGGTATGCTTCAGTTTTCTTTAGTCTTGAATTTTTGATTATATTATGTTCTAACTCAGCATCATTCTGATATATTACTGATTTGCATGCTTCTGTAATTCAGTGATTATTCTGTTATATTTTTAAAACACTTAATAAGATAAATTATACTTTGAATAACGCTGTAACTTTTTAAACAGACTGTCTTACTCATCTTTGAGCCCCAGAGTTTGGCACATGTTAAGCACTCAATAAATAAGTTGTTAGAATTTTTAAAATAATTCTTCATTTCTGAAAAGTGTAGCTTCTCATCAAAAGAATGTTGAATTAAGTTAAACATGGTATTAATTATAGAGCTGAAAAGGAGCCAGAAATTTTTCATAAATGAGACTTAAAATAATGTTTGGCCTTCTAGCCACCATTTAGTCTTATAATAAGCGGCAATTATTTTTCAATATTTGATTATTTTAAACAGGAAAATGTACTAGCTAGCTTTCCATCTTAGTGAACAAAATGAGGCTTATTTCCAGTCCGGAAGTTTCCCAGGATTGGCCTCTAGAGCCGCGTTTATACTAGGACAAGGTTCTATAAAGAATTTTCCCCCTGTCGTTCTGATATGGTGGGAGCACTTGCAGTAGAATGTGTGGTTTCTCGTGTATCATATTCCTGGCTCAGTCGTGACTCTTGCTCATATCCTCCTGTTCAGAGAAAGTAGTCCTCCGTGCCATGAAGCGAGTCTTTGACAACTTGCCTGTAGACCAGCCATTCTGAAAGTGTGGTCCAGGACTCCCTGGGTGTCCCTGTACCCATCCAGAAGAGTGTCTATGACATCCCTCCTTCTCTAACTACATTATCTGTTTGAGGTCAGATTTCCAAAACAACATATGGCCAAAGATTGAATGCCAAAGCAGATATAAGAGTCAAGTCTTCTCCTGTCAGACATTAAAGAGAATTGCAAAACTATAAACCAGAACCAGTCTTTTCACCTTTTACAGTTTATTTTTGGGGGGGAGGGGGGTGGAATTTATTTCTTTTTCATGAGGTATATATTTTATGTTACTATGTAATAAGTGTGTTACTATTATTTTATTTTATTTTTTTTGTATTTATTTATTTTTTTACACGAACTCCCAAACATGAACCCCCCTCCCACCTCCCACCCCACATCTTCCCTCCAGATCATCCCCATACACCAGCCCCAAGCATCCTGCATCCTGCATTGAACATAGACTGGCAATTCATTTCTTACATATAAGTGTTTAATACTCAGTTTTATCTCCTAATATGGTCAGTATTAAGACTTATAACCCTCCGAATCAAAAGCTCTTTGGGGCTCCTCAGTAATGTCTAAGAGCGGAAAGGAACCCTGAGACAAGTTTTGAGAAGCACTACTGTAGGCGGAATGTGCTGTGGCTGATCTCTGGCCTGGTTTGCATGCTTAGTTGCTGAAAGCATTGGTCGAATCAGGTCAGCTTATGAGTTCATTTCCTGTGTGAACAGTTATGTTCATTTGCCCCTTCTGATCATAGCTGTAGCCAACCAAGCAAAAAACTCAACTTTAAACAATTTTGAAATGATGATAATGAATAGCATTAATTAAGGGCTGTCTGTGTGCCAGGCCATTTCTCACTGCTTTATGTGTTATCTCCCTTCTTCCCTCATAGCTCAGTCAGTAAAGAATCTGCCTGCAATGCAGGAGACCTGGGTAAGATTACTGGGTTGGGAAGATCCCCTGGAGAAGGAAATGGCAACCCACTCCAATATTCTTGTCTGGAGAATCCCATGGAAAGAGGAGACTGGCAGGCTACAGTCTGTGGGGTTGCAAGAGTCAGACATAACTTAGCAACTAAACTACTACTATTACTACTAAGCTTATCGACAAGCCCTACAAGTTCAGTTTGACTGCTGTTCTCATTTTATAGATGAGGAAATGGAGCTACAGTATGTTTTAAAATCTTTTCCAGGGTCACACAGTTTGTAAGCTGTAGAGCCAGATGCTGAACTGAGGGATTTTGGCCCCAGAGTCTGAATTCTGCAATCATCAAAATATATTGACTAGCTGATTGTTGTTCAGTTGCTCCGACATGTCGAACTCTTTGCAACCCCATGGACTACAGCATGCCGCACTTCCCTGTCCTTCACTATCTCCTAGAGTTTGCTCAGGCTCATGTCCATTGAGTTAGTGATGCTATCCAACCATCTCATCCTCTGTCATCCACTTCTCTTGCCCACAGCCTTTCTCAGCACCACGATCTTTTCCAACGAGCTGGCTCTTTACATCAGGTGGCCAAAGTATTGGAGCTTCAGCTTCTGCATTAATCCTTCCAATAAATATTCAGGACTAATTTCCTTTAGGGTTGACTGATTTGATCTTCTTGCTGTCCGTGGGACTCTCAAGAGTCTTCTCCAGCATCACAGTTCAAAAGCACTTGCTGATAGGATGGGATAAATTAGGTTAGATCTTCCTCCAAACCCTTAAAAAACATATATGACGTGCTAACCCTGACTTAGTACCTTTATCTTCTGCATGAAGAGAAGCTCCTTAAACATGAGCCATCCTTCCCAGGATCCATGTAGTATGTCTTTGCTGACAGATTATAGTATAATGGGATATTTCACAGTCTCCCACCATGTTGTGACTGCTTATGACTACATGTTTCATTGGGTAACTTAACTTTAGAATAAAGTCTATTCTTAAATGTTTTACTTTATATAGTGAAAAAAAAAAAATCCTTCTTTATCTTTACCATGAGTTTTCATTGTACTTTGAAAAAGATCTTTGGCACATTCAGGCACTACCTGCTTTCTCTCTTTGTCCCCACCCCCACTTTTTAGACAGTGTTTTAAATTTATTTATTTCTGGTTGTGCTGGGTCTTTGTTGCTCTGCAGGTTTTTCTCTAGTTGTGGTGAGCTGGGATTACTCTCTAGTTACAATATGCCGGCTTCTCATTGTGGTGGCTTTTCTTGTTGCAGAGCGTGATCTCTAGGACACATGGGCTCAATAGTTGCAGCTCCCGGGCTCTAGAGCACAGTAGATGTGGTGCAGGGACTTATTTTCTCCAGAGCATGTGGGATCTTCCCCGATGAGGGATTGAACCCACGTCTTCTTCATTGGCCGGCGGATTCTTTACAAATGAGCAACCCTCTGTTCCCTTTTATTGCACTAAGTGTGAAGATTTAATTATTGGGTTAGCACATTCCTTCAGGGTTTTTTTTAACATCTTAAAGAAACACCCAGACAAAGTTTTTGGTCAACCCAATACAGTTGTTGTTCTGGAAAAATGTTAATGTCAGTTGAAGAATATTTAAGAATCCCAAATCTATCAATCGATCTATATTTGACTTCACTAGTGATTTGAGCTTATTTTTAAATACATTTTATTCATTCCCATAAGAACTTACTTAGTTATATTTTCAGCAAGTGCTCCTAAGATTCCTTTGTTTATCAGAGAACTCAAGTAGAAATGAAAAGTTAAAATGGAAAAGAGCAGTAGCATTTTGGTATATTGGTTTTGAAAAGAATCAGTATAAAATACCCTCCCTGCAAGGATCCCAAAAAAAGTCAGATAGTTTCATATACCAGCAAGGCTTCAGCTATACCAGCTGGCACACAGCATTTTAGGATGATAAATTCAAGAACCTTTCCTCTCACTAGCTAACATCTCCCTCTGGTATAGTTGGCCTCACCCTTCAATTCCTCTGGGTTTTTAACCCCAAGCCTCTAATTATCTGACCAGGAAGCGAAGTCCAGTATATTGTGATTACCTTGTTGATCTAGAGCAGTACATTTATGCACCAGAAGAAAATAGTTATGTATGCAACATCAAGTCTATCCACACTAAAAAACAAACTATTTATTTCTTGATCTCATAAAAAGAAAAGAAAAACGTTGGGAAAATGTTCATTTCCACAGTAAATACTTTCTCTTTTCTCCTCATACCTAGACCAATTTTAGCTTATCACTGTTTTCAGTTGCTATATTTAAAATGTGAATAGTTCCCTGAATTAAATATTTTAGGCCTCATGCCAATACCTCCTACATAATAAGGATCCTTAAGCATGAAGTCCTGACATCCTCGTTCTGATTCATAACATACCAAATTAATGGAAAAATCCCAAACATTTGACGTATTTTATATCATCCACCACACGTGATGCCAGAAGTAACTGCTCTGTATTTCTGAAGTGATAAGTAGTGGTATTTTAGTATTATGAAGTGAGGTTTCTAAGGGACTCTGCAATCTATTGTCATCAATGTTGTTCAGCCGAGATATGCAACAACCTGGTATTTGTTTTGTAAACAAAGGTGTTTATAGAGTCCCAAATGTTGACTGCATAATATTTCAACCATTGGGCCTCAGCAGCTTCATTTGATGTCTAAAGAGACAAAGTCGTCTGTTGTTTTTAGTCCTCTTCATCTGTGAGATGTGGGGTCACACTGTTGAGATGTGTTATTGTGCCCAACAGCATCCTGTGGGATGGCTGTGTAAGGAGAAAGAGTTGGGAGGCTGGACCAGTTGACCTTGGAGATCCCATTCATCTTAGGAGTCTGACAGGGAAGTCTTCAACCAATTCTTTTTATTAGTGCATACCATAAAATTGTGGATGAATTCCTTCTTGTTCTTGGACTATGAAGTAGTGGGAAGAACATTAAATCCGGGAATCTCAAATGTCTTTTCAGCAATTTTCTAACTACTTAAGCAAATCATGCCCGTCTTTGCTTCAGTTTCCTCTTGATACAGTAGAAATGATGGGGTGATCTCTACCTACCTCAAAAAACAAAGTGTGTGCAAAAATTACCTTACTTTTGTTAATACAAAGCAAAGCTGTTTATTAAGGCTAAGATTTAATCATCTGTATAATAAATCTTTGCTTAACAGTGTAGTGGTTCAGGGCTATGTGTCTTGAGATTTAGTACATATTGCTGAGGTCAGTCAAGGGCACAGACATAAGTGACACTCGTGTTGTAACACAATTGTAAATGAAGGCAACATGAGATAGGTGTCAACTGATCTTTCCCAGGGTAGAGGGAGCCTGCTCCTTTAAGACAGCCATTTCCCAAAGTGAACAATGAAGTATGGATTATGCATCAGGTACTTTATAGGCAGCCATCACTCATGGGAGAGGAAAAACAGATTTAAAGACAAGTTCATGTGGGAAATAATTGAGACAGATGAACTAGATGAAGCATAGCAAGAGAGACAGGGATGACTGACAATGAGAAATTTTAAGACCCCAAATGGCTATATAATTTTTTTGTTCATCACTCACCTTCCACCTAACAAGTGGAAAAAGGCATTCAGTCATACGTTTTGGAAAGCCTGCCACCTGCAAAATGGATGCACTGCAAATTAACAGGAACTGCTCTTTTATGCAATCTTCCATTGCAATCTTATTGTATCTCAATGGGGGAAATAATTCCCTAAAATGAAGATGATTAAAATTCCCAAAAGACTAAATCTTCCTTGCTGTAATATTCCATCTTTGTGGATGAAGATAGGAAAAAAACAAAAACAAAAACAAAATTCTCCAGGGCTGTTCCATATTCTGAATTGTTGAGCACCAAGAGCGCTGAGAATACATTTTTTTTTTTCTCCCAAACAACGTGTTACCATTTCTCTACTGCTTCTTTGTCCCAAGAAATATCCTGAAACATGCCCAAACACAGCAGAGATATCAAACAAGCCTGGTAATGAATGTACCTGCTAAACAATCTTTGCAGGAATGATTTCTCCATCTGTGGCTATTTTCTTGCTTACTTATTTGGGTCTTTATCATTTCAGGATAACCAAGGATAAATATTTTATGAATCTTAAAATAACGTATCCCTCTTGTATACCTTCACTCTGATGTAAATCAACACTCGCTCCCCCTATCTGAAATGTCCTTGGATGGAATGAGGAGTTTGTTTAGTTTGCATTTAAAGCTTCAAACACACTTTGAGTAAAGAGTTACACCTTGTTCCACATCTTGTATAAGGTACTCTGGCTACAATAGAACTTTCATGAACACTTTCCCATTTTTTGCTCATTGGAGAAATAAACTGTTTATTTACCATGAGCTGTAAGGGTATATATACCCTTACTCTTGGATATATACCATCATATAGTGTCAGGGAGTTTTTAGGGGAGGTGGAGACTTCCCTGTCATTTAGTCAAATCATTCTGTTCTATCAATTCCTAACATTATTTATGGTTTCTACTTAACACATAGTAGAGTTAAGATATAATCTGTCTCTACAGTATACTAAGAGAAATTGCAGCCTCTATTGTGTAAGGAAAAAATTTTAATGAGAACTTCAAGTCAAAGTGACTTGAAATTCTGCCCCTGGCTAGTACAAATAAAGGCAAAAGATTGCTATGTTGACCTCATATTATTAAGACATTCAAAACTCTCCCTCCCTGATACAAATGGTTGTATATCCCTTGAGAAGCAGGTGAAACTGGCCCTTAAGTCCTACTTTGTATTCCAGAAAACTTCAGACAAAAGCAAACAAATTTTGTTTAGCAGCTAAACAGAATTAACCTTACATTGAGAAAGACTGGAAATGCCCACTTACCCATCACCAGTAACTAGCGTGGTTTTTTTTGTTTGTTTCCTCTGAGAAACATCTTCTCTGTATTTATTTTTATTTCTAATCAGTCTCCAGGAGAATTTTTAGAATGATGAGTGAAAAAATATATCTCACCCAGATAAAGGGGCCTGGATTCTGGATCTTCTTTTCGATATAAGTTACATCATAATAGACTTGATGAGAGTGGTTTTATCGGCATGGCAATGTAAATCTCAAAAAAAAAAAAAACAAAAAAAAAACCAGAACTAAACCACTGCCTTTATAAAAACAAAAGGCGGCCAGCCCTGTATTTCTTTTTTTAAACTGATTCTCATTCCCCTCTAAGTCAAGATAAGGCTAGGAATGTTGTTTTGCCTTTCAGTTTCCGAGCGGCTACTATGTGCAGAAGCCCTGGCAGGTTTGAAATGTACAGCAGCAGGGGCCTCGCTGGCAGAAGTCCCAGTGAAAAGATGCTAACCATGCCTAACATGTGTTAGGGGACAGTGACCTCATTTTCAGGGATGAACTGAGGTTACTTCCAAGCAAAATCCTTACAAACAAAGGCAGCCTTGTAGTGATCGGAAGGAATCTGTGGAGGCATCCTCTTGTACTTGGGGTGGTTTTGTTGGTGGTGATTACAAGTGAAGACAGCCTTTAGGAGCATTTCCCATACTGGTTAAGCCCCCAGCCCCTTGTATTCCTCCTCCTCCCTCTTTATGGGTGAAAAATGCTGGTTTATTTCCAATAACCAGTGAGCAAATAAAAGAGAATGGAATGACCACGGGTCTTCCCTAAATAAAAGGTTTCGAGTTTTTTCAAACATTTGCCATGCAAAAGACACACACACAGAATTTCCCTTTATTTAAGATCTCTACACCCACCACCCCCCATAAACACACACCTAAAAGGGAATCTGTTAGGTGACATAAATACCTCATGCCCTGTTTGGAGAGGGGAAAAAAAAACCTTTCTCCCGCAGGTCTGAGGTTTTTATCGACAGGAGGCAGATTGTTGCATGAATGTCCCAGTTGTTTTAAGTTGTGCAATCAGTCGCATTCTTTTGAAGTGGTCAAAAATTAGATCACTGTGTAAAATATCTATAAAATATCAGCACATAATATCTTACTCTAAAAGCTGATGGAAACTTTGAATACGGGAACTATCTGAATGGTCATCATCCAGGGTACAAGCAGTGACTCTGCTCTAGTCTAGTGAGAAAAAGAAGATTATCTTTTATCACTGGCTCCCATCTCATGTGATTGGAAGCACCTTGGCACTGTGTCTGATCTCAAAGTTTTAAGCTTAGAGGAGTGCGACTGTCAAGTCACTTGACTTATTGCAGTTGAAAATTGTTTTACTCCAGATGAACACACTGGGTTTGGACTTGGAGAAGTTATACAAAACAACTCCATGTATATTTCAAAACTGTAATTGGCAATGAAGTCACTACTAGAGGAGCATACTACTAGTGCCATAGAGGATTTGGGGGTCTTGATAAGCAGGCCCCCATACTGTCTAAGTCTCCTTCCTGATTGAGAATAATTTATAAACCTGTATTACTTTATCCATCAAAAATTGCTGCTCATGCTACCAATTGCTGCTTCATTTCATCCTGTGAAAGTTTGCTTTAAAAGGAGGGGGGCAGGCCGAGAAGAGTGAGAGAAAGAGGGGAGGCAAATATGAAAGCTAAAATTTACAAATTTAGCATTGAGAATTTAATCTCCTCTTGCATAAAATTAAAAGTCAGTCAACAGACCTTCAAAAACACACTTCTCAGCACTCCTTTCTTTTCCATTCTACTTGCTATTTCCCCTTCAAATCTCCGTTTATCAATAGTGAAGGTCACTCAGTTGTGTCCAACTCTCTGTGACCCCATGGACTACACAGTCCATGAAATTCTCCAGGCCAGAACACTGGAGTGGTAGCTTTTCCCTTCTCCAAAACACCTTCCCAACCCAGGGATTGAGCCCAGGTCTCCCGCATTGCAGGCGGATTCTTTTACCAGCTGAGCCACAAAGGGAAGCCCATTTATCAGTAGAACCATGTTTATACAACAACCTAATTCAGCGGTGCTCACCTAAAACATACCTCATTCATGAGTGCTCACCTCTGTTTTTCTGTTAGAATCACTTGAGTTGTGTTTATCAAAAGTCCCATCTCAGACCAGTTGAATCTCTGGGTGGGACCTGAGTGGTTTGATTGTTTCCCCTGGAGATCCTTGAAGCATGGTGATTGACAACCATTGACCTACAGATCTTTTTGTCTCCATTTTCTCCCACACTTTAATCTACCATCAGTTAGGCTGGGCTAAAATATAGATTTAATGATTCCTTTTCATTCTTCAAAACCCTTCATTGTCTCCTGGTATCTTTAGGGTGAAGTTAAATCAGATTTATCTGCCATTCCAAAGCTTCTGTGACACTCTCCTTGAATGTTCTTCCCAGGGGACTTTTCTTTTCAGTAGAGACTGTCTATTAACCATTCTTCCAACCTTTCATTTCTGAATCTCTGGCCACTTTCTTCTTGTCCCACCGACCAAGTCCTCTGTTGAACTCTTAGCTCCTTCTCTTAGCTCTTTTCCCAGCTCTATCCAGGATGCAGAAATGGCTTTTCTCAATGAGCTTCTATGGACTGTATCATCTGCCACAGGTTCTTGTACTAATTCTCATTCTGTGTGCTGCTTGCAGGTCACTAAAAGCCATAACTGCATCTCAAGGTAGAGGCCAAGTAGTCATTACTCCTTGACTGCTGGACATTGAAACTTTTATTGACTATGACTTCTTAAATCCTGGTAATGGAATAAACAGTGTAACATCGACTGTGAAGATGTGTTTTAATAGTTAGAAAACACTGATGACTTCAAGACCCAGGCTTGTAGATTTCATTTCCAGCACCACTTCACAGTGAGGTAAAGAATGTGGATTTAAGAGACAGATTGATTTACTTTCTGGACATGTCTGCATAGACACACTGGTACTGCCATTCACATGTAGATTAGTGCATCCAATATGAGAAGTTTGGAAATTTGGTGATCTTCCTGGGCCGTATTTTGTGATGTGTGGCCAGAAACCAGGCAGTGTGGTCTGTTGGATCTGATCACCTTGATAAGAGATTATTACTTATGGAGATTTTTATTGGAAACAGCTTTATTAGAAGTATCTTAGAATCTTCTCAAGAAGTAGAAGGAATGGTCAATAGAAAGCCTTTTATTTTTTATATTAAAAATCTATTTTTAAGAGGCAAATGTCATTTAAAAATATTTTTAATTAGAATATAGTTGATTTACAGTGTTGTGTTACTTTCAGGTATATAGCAGAGTGAATCAGTTATACATATATCCTTTTTTTTTTAGATTCTTTTCCCATATAGGTTATTACAAAATATTGAGTAGAGTTTCCTGTGTGCAATACAGCATGTCCTTATTAGTTATCTGTTTTATATATAGTAGTATGTAAATATCAACCCCAACCTCCCAATTTCTCTCTCCTCCCAATTTCACCTTTAGTAACCATAAAGTAAGTTTAGTTAACCATAAGTTTGTTTAGAATGTCTTTTTATATAGAAGAATTTATATTAGTAGTTCTTGGGCTAAATTTTTTAAGTGGTTAGCAGCCAGGAATCATAAAATTATTCATATTTGTTGAACACTTTATTTTTACCTTAAGGCACATAAATGTACATCCATTTGCCAAACTGGAGTTGTGAAGATGAGGACTTTTCTCTGAACACAGATCCCTTCTAGAGTTCATGTTGTCCTCCCATGACACCTGCTCTTTTTCTGTGAGTCTCAGATTCAGTATCTTTAAAGGAAAGCTAGAAGCTGAGGTAATCTGGGAAGTAATCTGACTATAAAATTTTTCCAATTTTTATTTTCATCACTTCCAGTTATCATGTCCATATCTGACTCACCAGCAACACTTTTAGCAACATCAGGTCTTTCCAAAGCATTTAATTTCATTTTCATAAAAATACTCTTTCTATATACTGTTTCCCAGCTTAAATAATACCTAATTAAGTTACATAATTATCACATCCAGAACAACTAGCATAAACATGTTAGAGGAAAAAACACAGTTGACTACTTGTAGGAACAAGTGAATGTGGGAAAGATCTCTCATGTTTGGGCATCGGTCCTGTTGGTCAATAGGAATGGTGATGAACAAGGGAAGCTGGTTAAAAGAACAATTTCTAGGATGTGACGTCACACAGACCTGAATTTGAGTTCTCATTCTAATGTAATTTGGCTGTGGTACTTATGCAACTTCTTGAGTTTCCTTCTTCTCTTTGAAAACACAAAAATATCAAAAGTCGAGGATCATGAAATAAATTCATCTATGAACAGTACCTAGCCGAGTGCCTGTCTGCCTCTCTCATGACTCCAAAAAAATATTGCTGCTGTTTCTTTTGCTCTTGACTTAGGGAATCTAAGTTCCTTTTTCCACTTTGATATCACTCTGGAACATTTAACTAAGGAAAGCATTAGAAACTAGTGTGTTAAGACCAGAGTTCTAAAACCAGGTAGATGTAAGTTCTAATCCTGGTTATGCCAGTTTCTAGGAGAATGTCCTGTGGAAAAGTTGCCTAACTTGACTTTTTTTTTTTACTTTTCTCTCTTGTTTTATCATTATTTTTTTAATAACCTGATTTTTCTAGTCTGTAAAATGGGTGATAATGACACAGACCACACAGACCCCTGAGAGTATGTGCCAATCAATGAACATACCTTTCATATTATAAGTGCCCAGTAATTATTACTTATGTTACCATATTGTTAGATACAGGACACTTAGATGCCTTGTGATTCATTAAAAAAAACAAAATGCCGACTTGATCTGCATATTCTTTTTTTTTTTTCAATTCATTTTATTGAAGTATAATTGATTTACAATGTTGGTTTCTGGTATACAGCAAAGTGATTCAGATATATTATTTTTTATATTCCTTTCTATTATGGTTTATCACAGGATTCTGAATATAGTTCCCTGTGCTGTACAGCAGGATCTCGTTGCTTATCCGTCCTATATAGTTTGCGTCTGCTAATCCCAAACCCGCAATCCTTCCCTACTCCCACCCCGCTCCATTGGTGATCCCAGCAGGCATATTACACATCAGGCTATGTGCAAAGTGAGTGAAGACACCAAAGTAAACTCAGATCCACTCCTTCGTCTTCTCTTGAATTTTGTACGAGCTTCTAATTCTGTCAGTAGACCGATGAAATGAAGAGCGAGCAAGAGGCTAGAGAGGATATGAAACACTCTTTTTTGTTCCCAGTTAAGCTGGTGTGAGTGTTTGTTTCTCAAAGAAAATTAGGGCGCCGGACTCTCAAGGAATGAATATGTCCTTATTTAGCATTTCCTGACAGTCTATCATGTAGAACTCAGCTCTGAGCAGGACATAGACCTAAAAGAGAGAGAGTCAAGTCCATCTTGAGGAGATAGCTGGCATCTAAGCTGAACAGACCAAGTGCTTTAGGAGTCTGGAGAGAAAACAAGTCATGTCTGATGTTTATCAGGTAAAATAGCAAAGTTGCAGTGACATTTGAGCTGGACTTAGGATATAGTTGGTGTATCTCTTGTTGGGGGATGGAAAGCAAGGGGTGATGGTGAGCATGACTGCAAGGCATGATGTAGGTGAAGTCACAGTACTGGGAAATTATGGGGCCAGTTGAGAAATAATATGCCTTTGAGGGATGGTAAGCTGTCTAGATTACCTTCAAGATCAGTATTTGTATTTTAATTCAAGCTGGAAGTATTTGGCACAGGTTTTCAAGGACCTTAGAGACTGCCGTAGGAATTGATTGAATATTATAGTTTAAAAGCAGAAATATTTTTTATAAATGAAGCACATTATCAAACATTAATATATAAAAGTAACAGATAAAAGTAGACCTACTTTGGCTGACACTGAAAATAGATATATGGAACTCTGCTTATTACTCAACCTTACTCTTTGTTTTCTTTTAAAAAAATTTTTTTTTGGAGTATAGTTTATTTACATACAATGTTATATCAGTTTTAGCTATACAGCAAAGTGATTGTTACATTAATATACGCCCATGTATTCATTCTTTTTCAGAAATTTTTTCAGATTCTTCACCCATATATGTTATCATATATGGGTATCATGTAGAGTTCCCTTTGCTATACAGTAGAGCTTTGTTAATTTTCTATGTTATATGTAGCAGTGTGTATATGTTAATCCTAAACTCCTAATGTATCCTGCTACTCTCCTATCCCCTTTAGTAACCATGTTTGTTTTTGAAATCTGTGTCGGTTTCTGTTTTGTAAACAAGTTCATTTGTAAAAGTTAGAGTCCACATATGAGTGATATACAGTATTTGTCTTTCTCTGTCTGACTTTTTACACTTAGAGTGATCATCTCTAGGTCCATCCATGTTGATGCAAATTGGTGTATCTTCTTTATCTGTTCATCTGTCGATGGACATTTAGGTTGCTTCCATGTCCTGGATCTTGTAATAGTGCTGCAACAACCATTGAGGTGCAGGTATTTTTTTTTTGAAGTATGGTTTTTCTCCAGATATATGCCATGGAGTGGGATTCCTGAATGATACGGTCACTCTGTATATAGAATTCTTGAATCCTAGGGTTCCACAGAACCATGGGTTTTGAGGAAACAGCCTGGGCTTATTATAAAGTAGTTATGATTTCAGTTCTGCATGTTAACCCAGACCCAAAAGAATTCTCAAAGATAAATTTCGGAGGACTGTGAGCTCACAATCAATAATCACAAACTACAGAAAGTGTAAAGTGGTACCAATCACTTTGAAAAACAACTTGTCATTAACTAGTGAAGTTGAACAAGCACATAAGCAATGACCCAGCACTTATGATCCTAGATGTGTATAGCTTAGGGCTTCCCAAGTGGCGCTAGTGGTAAAGAGGAGATCAATGCAGGAGATCCCTGGGTCAGGAAGATTCCCCTGGAGGAGGGCATGGCAACCCACTCCAGTATTCTTGCCTGGAGAATCCCATGAACTAGGAGCCTAGCAGGCTACAGTCCATAGGGTTACACAGAATTGGACACGACTGAAGCGACTTATCACACATGCACGCACATACCTTAAGATCTTGCCTGCGTGTACCAGGAGTAGGGTTAAATGAGAATGACTAAACTAGTACAGAGGATGCCTTTGGAGAGCTAGTCAAGGCAGGGCCCCTTGCAAGTCTGCAAAGCTGCCTGTAACTTTTATTCTTCAGCTGACTGGGTATGTGGGTATTTCTTTTATGATTTTTCTTTCGCTTTTTTTTTCCTTGGCCGTGCTGCATAGCATGCAGGATCTTAGTTCCTTGACCAGGGATAGAACCTATGCCCCCCACAGTCGAAGCATGGAGTCTTAACCATAGGACCACCAGCAAAGTCCCTGAGAAGTACTTTTAAAAAGGAAAATAGAAACTATAAAAGTTCTCAGAGACAAAATTTTTGATAGGGTTCAAGTGTGAAACTTTCTGGGAGAGAGTTTCAGGGAAATAATGGAGAAGAAAAAAGTAATAAAAAATTCACACCTCTCATCACAAGAAAAAAATTATAACTATGTACGGTGATAGATGTTATCTTACTGTGGTGATCATTTCTCAATATATGTATCAAGTCATCGTATACCTGAAACTAATACAGTGTTACATGTCAAATATTACCTCAGCTAAAATAAGAAGGACTGACACCAAAGTTGCATGCCTGAGTGGTTAGGCTTATCTTGATATCTTAAAACTGAATTAAGGAGATCAAGGAAGTTTATTATTCACATCTCTGCCATGAGTACCTAGTTGCAGTGACAGATCCGTTACACGTTCTTGGTAAATGCTTGTTGTGCCGTTGTGGTGCGGAAATTGTGAGACATAGAAATGGAAATGTTTGGGTTAGATGCAGATGGGCACAGTCAGTGAGTATTACGTGGGAAAAGAGTGGTACAAGTCACGATGGGGATGAAGAGCACAGGGAGAAAAAAAGGTGAGATCCGAACATGGAAAAGCCCATTTTCAATGATGGGTTGAAACAGTGAGGAGCAAAAAGGCTTGAACAAAGAAATGAGAGAGGCCAAAAGGAAGATGCTGAAGAAAGAGAAGGTGATCTGTACTGTCCAGTGGTTCTAAGAGGAGAGCATTATAATTCAGTAATGGACTTGGAAGGTCATTGGTGATTTTGTACAGAGAGATTTTATTGATTAGCAAGAGAAGCCATATTGCCAAGGAATCAAAGATGAATTAGTATTAATTATATGAAAGTAGTCAGACTAACCTAAGCCAATCTGTCAAAATGTTTGATGTTCACAGAATAATTATAAAATAGTAATCATTTACTGTTTCCTATGCACTCAGCCTGTTAATTACTGTACATGAACTAATTTCGTTCTAATAGTAGATTATTTTATCCCCATTTGACAACTGAGAAAACTGAGGCACACATGTTTAAAATCTTGCCACAGGTAACACTGCTAGTAACTAGAGTTGTTGGGATACAGACCGATTAACTAGTCTACTGCACTGAGAAACAGACATCCCTTGCAAAGAGTGCTAGGTACAAAAGTGGAAGAAAAGGTTGTTTTGTTTTTGTTTGTGTGTGTTTTTTTGGAGGGGGAGCAGTTTAGGTTTAAGAAATACCTGAGTACGTTGGTACACAGAAAACAGGACACCAGGAGAAAAAAAGAACCTGAAGTTTACAGGAAGGATCATCTTCCCCTGCACATGGTTCCCAGATAGGCAGGAAGGTGAAATAAAGGAAAAAGAAGAGAGACTTGGTAGATGAGGCAGTAACAGATGTCAGAGGTCACGCCCTGAGGTCTAGTGGCAGTGCAGCAGAACTCTTATTATTCTCACTGCATCGGCAGTCTGCATGTCTTCTGGTGAGCCACTCTCAGACTGATCTGGAGCCTTAAAACTGGAACCGATTATACAGAGTGAAGTAAGCCAGAAAGAAAAACACCAATACAGTATACTAACACATATATATGGAATTTAGAAAGATGGTAATGAGGACCCTGTATGCAAGACAGCAAAAGAGACACAGATGTGTAGAGCGGACTTTTGGACTCTGAGGGAGAGGTAGAGGGAGAGGGAGAGGGTGGGATGATTTGGGAGAATAACATTGAAATATGTATACTATCATGTAAGAAAAGAATCGCTAGTCTATGTTCGATGCAGGATGCAGGATGCTTGGGGCTGATGTTTGGGGATGATCCGGGGGGATGATCCGGAGTGATGATGTGGGGTGGGATGTGGGAGGGGGGTTCATGTTTGGGAGTTTGTGTACACCCGTGGCAGATTCATGTCAATGTATGTCAAAACCAATAGAGTACTGTAAAGTAAAATAAAGTAAAATGGAAGCTCTGATAAACAAATAAATAAATAAATAAACTCAGTGAAGGAATTGGGCTTGAAAGGGGACATAATTGAAAGTACCTACATAGTTCATCTGATGGATTGATGAATGGACAGACTGAGAGACGGACAGTTGTTTGGTGGAAAATGAATGAAATAATGAACTAATGAGTTACTGCTATACTAGTTCATGGAAATATTATATGGACTAAGTTAATATAAGTGCTTATACAATTGGGGTTGCCCTGGAGGCTCAGAGGGTAAAGAATCTGCCTTCAATGCAAGAGACCTGGGTTCAGTCTCTGGGTGGGGAAGATCCCCTGGAGGGCATGGCTACCCACTCCAGTACTCTTGCCTGGAGAATCCCATGGACAGAGGAGCCTGGTGGGCTACANGCTCAGAGGGTAAAGAATCTGCCTTCAATGCAAGAGACCTGGGTTCAGTCTCTGGGTGGGGAAGATCCCCTGGAGGGCATGGCTACCCACTCCAGTACTCTTGCCTGGAGAATCCCATGGACAGAGGAGCCTGGTGGGCTACAGTCGATGGGGTCACAAAGAGGTGGGGACACACACACACACACCACACTTATACAATTAATACATATTATAAGTGTGACTAATGATATAATTCAGTGCCAATAATATAATTAAGTTAATCTAAGTGCTTGTAGTAGTGTCTAGCACATTGAGTTATGAAGTTTTAGTTATTACTGAGATTAGTACTTGGAAAATTTTTTTTTAATCATTGCTTTCTGATGAATAATATTCAGTACAGGTGAAAATTCTGAGTAAGTTTAATTCCTAACAATGCTTGTCTGTCCTTGAAGCCATTTCCCTGAAAAACATACATGGTTCATATTTCTTTCTTATCTAGTAAAATTTTATGTAGACAAGACATCAAACAGTGGCAAAAGATACTTACATTTTCCAAATTCCTCCTTCAGATTTTCATCATCTCAGAGGGGCGGGGGAGGAGAAAAAATGCTGACCAACTTGCTCATACTCATTTTGTACCAACTAACTCTGTAGACGATGGCCTCCTCAGTATGACTTTCCACGTGACAGCGCTCAGCCTCTCATGGGACCTAATCTCCTTCCAGAGTAATTTGTCTACAATTGGCTTTAAAGAAACATTGTTTGGATAGAATGTTCTAGATTAAAAAACAGGTCATAGCCTGTGTTAAGAGTAACTCCTAGTTACTTGATGGAATGACAGCTAAGAGATGTAACACATTGTTATTGAGCCTAATAGGAAATATTATATGTATTTTAAGAGTAAGGAAATAACCAATATATAGATATTATAGGCAGAATTGGAAAAAGAAAAAAGTGACGACTCCACCCTTCACCCTGCCAATGAAGCAGCGCAATTTGGGAATGTATAAGAATGAGATGAAGGCAAGTGAGGCTCAACTGGTACCACATCTATTTTGTTTCCCACCATACAGCTGGATTTTGGCAGGACTAGAACAGAGTCCATATGCAACTAATACCTATGGAAGAAAGACATTGCTGTGTGGCTTGCAGGTGGCTGAGACTAGAGGAAGAACTTCTCATTTCTTGTCTGTGCGCCGTAATAACTGCATTTCCTAAGCTGTCATGTTTCTTAAGGGCAGTCTTTACTTCCCTCTTCTCGCTCTTTTCTTCGTATTTTCCTCTCTTTCTCTTCCTAGACTTTTTCTTTGAAGTACAGGCAGAGGCTGGTTGTTATTATTGGTGTGTTGGATATGTCTGCATATAACAGAGAGCTGGGAGAAGTGAAAAAAAAAAAAAGAAATTAAATAATTTCTTTTTCTCTTCCCTTCTCTTTTTTCCTGAAGTTCTCAGGTGATAAATTAGCCACCTCAGAGAATTATTTGATACCAGGGTACACTGGGTAAAATAGAGAATTCTTTATCCTTAGAGCAGATGTTCTTAGACATGAATCTGTGAGCCAACTTTGTGATCCTGAGCCTGAAATAGTGTGCAAATTGTGTCTGCATATGCATTTTTATGCACATGCATGTTTATATTGCATGCACAAAGATTTATATTTATATTGCGTGTATACAGATTTGTGTATGCATATTGGATCTCTGTATGAAAATGTGTGTGTATGCAGATCTGATGTACATAAGCATACTCGATCTATGTATGTATATATGTGTGATTATTGAAGGAAAGCAACTGATTCATAACTTTTGTTAATCTCCAAATAATCTGAACACCAAATAGGTAGGCAACCACTGAATTAGAAGATTTTACTTATACTGTCTGTATTTTGTTTTGCTTTAAATTTTCTAGTGGGAAAATTCTGAGAAAATGTGAGAGGAAAACGGACAGTATAAAGAGTCGCCACACCTTTTTAGATCTAGAATCAATTCAGGGGCTTTCCTTGAATTCTGACATCTTTTTTTTTTAAACTTCTATAACCACTGTTTTTGTGTATTCAGAGTCAGGGTTTGGGGTGCCTACTTAATTCACTGTTGTTATCTCTGGCCATTGAAATAATCTAGGCAGGCTGATGTCATTTGTTCCCAGGACAGCATCAGAGCCCTTCTGGGCAAATTCACTAGGAAGTCACTGAGCAGGCACAAAGAAGATGATGTTTTGTGGTACAGGGACCCATCCTTGCATAGCTAATTTGTTTCTAACTGAACTTACAAACCAAACAAAACTAACCTTCTCCAAGTACCAAAGTGCTTTAAAGACTGAACTTTGTATTTCATTACATTCCTGGAAACTTGAGTTTGTCCTTTGTCTGATTTGAACCAAATCTGTTGTTTTACTTAACCCTCTGCCCTGATTAAATTATCTGCATGCTTGACTCAAACCCCAATTTTACTTGAGCAATACCTACATGTGTTCCCAGACACCAAATTTATGGCTTAGCTTATGCTCTCTGCTGTTCAGCTTTGTATCACAGCAAATTCTCAACGTAAATAGCTCTTGTGTTATCTTTGTTGTTGTTAATAAAGCCTCCTGTGTTATTCCAGGAAATATTTTAATTAAACAGTTTGTGCTTAGTTGCTCAGTCATGTCCATCTCTTTGCAACCCCATGGACTGCCGCTCCAGGCTCCTCTGACCATGGGGATTCTCCAGGCAAGAATACTGGAGTGGGTTGCCATGCCCTCCTCGATTAATCAGTTATTTCCACACAGTCTACTTATTTGTTGATTCATCCATTCACAAATCATTTATAGGCATCTGCTATGTGCCAGGGATGCTTCCAGTTGTAGGGGAAACAGAAGGATGAATGTTATACTTAGAGTCACTGCCTTGTGCTAGGTCAAGGCATATGGCAATGCAAAATATGAAAGCCTTTTGAAATGCACAGTCTTTAAACAAATTGATTTACTAATTTTTTTAGAGCAGTGGTTCTCAACTGGAGAGGTTTTAGCCTTCACCCTGGGAAACTTGGCTTCATGAAGATGTTTTTGGTTGTCTCAAATAGGAGATTCCACTGGTGCCTGATTGGTAGATGCTGGGAATGCTGGTGAACATGGACACTGGACAGGATTGTTCCTTACATCAAAAAATTATCTGGATCAAAAAGCCAGTACTGCTGAGATTAAGAAACCCTAATTTAGAAGAAGCAGGACTCTCAGAGAGAGGCGTACTAATGTGCATGGAAAGGGGGAGACCCTAGAGGCACTGCCCTTTCACTTAGGTCTTGAGCAAGTCAACTCTTAACTGAACTGACCGGCACCAAAATTGTAGATTCTTCTGAGGAACAGAATTCTCTTCCAAGTACATTTCCAGGGTCAAATTAGTGTTTCTCAAGGATTGGCATCCTAGTGACTTTACATTTGTCTACCCCTTAATACAGCTCTGCCTATTATTAAAGAGCTTACAATTTAGGGAAGACAAAGGACAGGTATAACAAAAACTATGATAAATACCAAGAGGGCGCAATGAAATGAGTGCCTTGGGAGCACTGAACAATTAAGCTCTGCCTGGAGGTCTGGGAAGCCTTTACAGATAAGGGTGGCAAGTGAATGGGAGTTTGAAGGAGGAAGTGGCCTAAAGGAAGACACTTGGCTCTTTTAAGCCATATCCTGCATGATTGCATTTATAACCAATGATGTTTTCCGCAGCCATTTCAAGAAAATCTCCTTCTGTATTATTTTACATGAAGCAAGATTCCTTTACAAACTGTGCAGACTCAACTTGGCAGTCTTTCTTATCACCTTTTTTCCTATTAAAAAATTTCAGTGGCAGATGATTTCAGCTGTGTAATTGTAGGTATTAGAGTTTAGCAATAGTTTAGAGTTGGAAGCTTCCAATGAATGAATTATAGACTTGGGTTTTGATGGTCAAAAAAGGTGGACATATTTCTTTATTTGTACAGGCTAATGCTTCTAATAACGTTGTCCATAGATTATGGACTTAGCTTTAAAATATATGGAAAGTATGCTTCACAAACTGTAGACACTTATAAATGAATGCTTTTCACATACAGTCAATGTTCCAAAACATGGCTATGACCTGCAGGAAAATTGCAGAGAACATCATTTAACCACAAATTCCTGTTAAACTAGTATAACAGCATTAAATGTACTTATGAAGCTATTAATTGAAAAATTGGCCATAGTTATATACAAAAGAATGGGGTAATGTTAAATCTCTTTTTTAAAAATTATATGAGTTTCAGATATAGTATTGTAGTTCAACATCTGTATAATTAAATTTATGATTAAAGAGAGCAGTGAGGTTTATTGTAATGTAACTACCAGAAAGTTTCAAGACTTTTCTTAGCTCTCATGAAATTTTACGTACCTACACATCCTGGGAAATATTCTCTTTCAGTTTGGAATCACTTATGGCATCACAGAAGGGGTAATTTTATACACTTGAAACTACCTTTTGAAGAATTCGTTCTTTTCCTGGTGACTTCGGGAAGACCTTATATTAGTGTTTTCATGTTAGAAATAAAATAGTTCAGTTGAAAAAAATCTCGGTTTTACTTTCCTTTTAAATAGTTTGAATAATCATCTGGTAGTTAGAAACAGGCATATTAATTTCCTTTTTTTAACCAATTTTTTTTTCTTTTTTATTCAGTCTGATGCCAACGCAAGTTACTTAAGAGCAGCTCGAGCTGGACACTTGGAAAAGGCCCTTGACTACATAAAAAATGGAGTTGACATCAACATTTGCAATCAGGTTAGCCGTGGTGATTGTTGTTGTTATTTAAGTTTTCAGTTAAAATTTTTAAAATCCAGACTTTAAAGTCTTTAAATCCTCTATTACCAAGTTATTAACAAAACTTTCCCTTTTGTTTTGTTTCTTTAGTGTTTTCTGTTAAATGTCACCAACTTGAATGATCAAGTTAATCTTCGCTTTGTTAGAGGAGCATTCAGAAATGTAGACGTGTGTCCTTTAACAATTAATTCCTAAAATACAGTGCATAATAACATCAGAACAACCCGCCTAATTGCCACAAGAGCTTTTATTCCTAATTCAGGCTCCTGCATTGCACACACGCAAATGGTTGTTGGTAGGGTGTTCTCTTCAGAGTTCTTAGTAGACTGATTACCGCTCTATTTTCAACCTGCTGAGTAAAGCTTTCCCTTCACTTAATCAGAATGGGTTGAACGCTCTCCATCTTGCTTCCAAAGAGGGCCACGTAGAAGTTGTTTCTGAGCTGCTACAGAGAGAAGCCAGTGTGGATGCAGCAACAAAGGTCAGTGTCACACAGTTCGTGCTTTTTGTATCAGTTGCCCAGTTCAATGAGAATTCAGCCCTCAGTAAAAATCCGGGCATGCTTCTCATGAAGTCCTCATCAACATTGTCCTCCTGGGGAACTGACAGAGGGATTAATATTTTGTAAAATGTTGAAAGCAGAGAGAAAGATGGGTGAACTGACGGCTCTTGTTTCTCATTTCACAGAAAGGAAACACAGCGTTGCATATAGCATCTTTGGCAGGCCAAGCAGAGGTGGTAAAAGTCTTGGTTACAAATGGAGCCAATGTCAACGCCCAGTCCCAGGTAAACCTGTATCTCAGATGCCAAGAAATGCTGTGATCACAATTCGCAAATAATGTTCTGGGTCAGGTGCTTGTTTATTCTTGTGTGTTCTAAGAAAACAGTATTTAAGAGCTATATCATCATCAAGGAAAACCCCAGGACAGTGGGCAGGGCCAGTGCAGCAAGGGCTGTGAAGAAGTACCCTTTGCCCTTAAAAGCAGCAAAAATTCATTCACCAAGCCACTTAGGTGGCCACTTAGGTCCTGTCCTTTTGTTTGTATTTTCCAGTAACTTTTTTTTGACATGAATGCACAGGCAGACCTTGGTGATATGTGGGTTCAATTCCTGGCCACCCTAATAAAGCATTGTTGCAATAAAAAAATTAGTCTGCAAACAGTAAATGTTGGAAAGCATGTATAGAAAAGGGAACACGTACATTGTTGATGGGAATGTAAATTTGCGCACCACTATGGAGAACAGTATGGAGGTTCCTTAAAAAACTAGAAGTAGAATAACCATATATAAAATGGCAACCCACTCCAGTATTCTTGCCTGGAAAATCCCATGGACGGAGGAGCCTGGTTGGCTACTATTCACGGGGTTGCAAAGAGTCGGACATGACTAAGCGACTGAGCTGAGCTGATGATCCGGCAAGCCCACTCCTGAGTATACCCAGAGAACACCATAATTCAAAACGATACATGTACCCTAGTCTTCATTCCAGAGAAGGCAATGGCACCCCACTGCAGTACTCTTGCCTGGACAATCCCATGGACGGAGGAGCCTGGTAGGCTGCAGTCCGTGGAGTCGCTAAGAGTCAGGCACGACTGAGCGACTTCACTTTCGCTTTTCACTTTCATGCATTGGAGAAGGAAATGGGAACCCACTCCAGTGTTCTGGCCTGGAGAATCCCAGAGACAGTGGGCCCCTGTCTATGGGATCGCAGAGAGTCGGACACGACTGAAGCGACTTAGCAGCAGCCTCAGTGTTCATTCCAGCACTGTTTACAATAGCCACGGCGTGAAAGCAACCTAAATGTCCGTCCACAGAGGAGAGGATAAATAAGATGCGGTGTCCACACGTACATACGTACAGTGGGATAGCGCTCAGTCAAAAGTAATGAAATGACGCCATGTGCAGCCACAGGGACAGACCAGAGATTAGCATACCAAGGGAGCTAAGTCAGAGAAAGACAAAGGCTATGTATCACTTATATGTGAAATCTTAAAAAAAATGATGCAAATGAACTTACTTACAAAACAGAAATAGACTCGGACTTTAAAGCAAACTTATGAAAACCAACAGAAAAAGGTGGGGAGTGGGGGGATAAATGGGGAGAGTTACCAGGTGGCTCAGTTGTAAAGAATCTGCCTGCCAATTCAGAAGACTCGGGTTCTCTCCCTGGGCTGGAAAGATCCCCTGGAGTAGGAAGTGGCAATCCATTCCAGTATTCTTGCCTAGAGAATCTCATGGACAGAGGAGCCTGGCGGGCTGCCCTCAATGGGGTTGCAAAAAGCTGGGCATGACTGAGCAACTGTACATGCAGGAGAAAGCACTACTATATGTAAAATAGATAAACAAGGACCTACTGTATAGCACAGGGAACTCTAGTCAATATTGTATAATAGTCTATATAGCAAACAAATCTGAAAATGTACGACCATAAGTATATGCACAGCTGAATCATTTTGCTTTACACCTGAAACTAATACAACGTTGTAAATCAACTATGCTTCAGTGTAAAATATAAATTTAAAAGAGTTACATTCATTGAATGGGCTTCCCAGGTGGCACTAGTGGTAAAGAACCTGCTCGCCAGTGCATGAGACTTCAGAGACACAGGTTCTATCCCTCGGTCAGGAAAACCTCCTGAAAGAGGGCATGACAGCCCACTCCAGTATTCTTGCCTGGAGAATCTCATGGATAGAGGAGTCCCCTCTCAGGTCTCCACTTAAGAAAATCTCTTAGGCATAGAAGATAAATTTATGGTTATCAAAGGGAAAGGGGGGAGGGATAATTGACAGTATGAGATTAAGAGGCGCACACTACCCCATGTAAAAAAAATAACAAGGATTCACTGTATAGCACAGGGAACTATATTTAATATCCTGTAATAAACTATAGTGGAAAAGAATTGAGAACAAAGACTATATCTAACTGAATCACTGCTGTACACCTGAAACTAACAAAAGACTGTAAATCAACTATGAAAAGTAAGTGAAAGTGTTAATCTCTCAGTAATGCCCAACTCTTTGAGGCCCCATGGGCTGTAGCTCGTCAGGCTCCTCTGCCCATGGGATTTTTCAGGCAAGAATACTGGAGTGGATTGCCAGTTCCTCCTCCAAGAGATTTTCCTGACCCAAGGATAGAGCCCAGTCTCGCACATTGCAGGCGGATTCTTTATCATCTGAACTATCTGGGAAGCCCTACCAGTAAATCAACTATACATCAACTTTAAAAAAGCAAGAGAAAGAAAATCTCTTTGGGAGCAGAGATGACTGATTGTCTCCAGAAGTCACTCCTTTGAGTTCACCCCAGTGGTGAACACCCTAAAGCTGCCCATCCTGATCACAAGGAAGCTCTTCAATGAGAAACCTTGTCTCAGCTTTTTCCCTTGTCTCAGCTTTCTCAGAAAAAGCTCAGTTCTGACTGAGACTGTCTCCACCCTGGCTGTTCTCTATGGTTCTGGGTCCCAATGCTTCCATTCACAGCTGTTAGGGCTGCATGGCAGTTAGAAGCTCCGCCCCCCCTCATCTGTTCCCACTCCCTTTGTTTGTTTTCTCCACAGACAACACCCCCAAATAAACTTCTTGCACCCTTGCCATTGGCTTCCCAAAAGACCAGTCTGACACAGCTGCCGATATATGAAGGATGAGCAATACTGATCCACCCATTTTGGGGGTAATAGCTAAAGGACCACAGATAGGTCGGTACTGACAGGGCAGAAGGGAGAAGTAGAAGGGACGTGAAAGAGAAGGGAATACTGGATAACAAAGAAGAACGTGTGTGCTCAATCATCTCCAATGACCTTGTGGGAGGGAGACTGCTATTTTGAAATCACTCAGTCATCAATGTATTTTTCAACTATGGTGGGGATGGATAAATTTTTGTGTTTTTGTCACTGGTGAGTCATTACCTGTTCCCTCCCCACCATTTATGTCCCTGACCCTGTAACTGTGCTTTTAGTCTGGCATTGACTTAGTAACTTGGGTCAAATATAAGAAAGAAAATGTTTGTTATTGTAAGTTTTAACATTTATACTCTTTTTATTAATATCGACAGCAACATGAACTAATGATTTAGATAATCAAATTTTCCTAATTAAAGACTACTACTACCATTTATTCATATGCTATGGGGCATAACCCTGAAGAGGGTTTATAAAGAATACAGTTAGACTTTCTACTTTCACAGAAGAAATCATAGCTTTACAAGTGTTTAGTTGAGAAAAGAAATAGCCTATTTAAGAAACTAACTTTATTTTCTTATTCCAAACTATTTTTAATGTTTAATGAGAGACTAATTATAATACATAAAGCCAGTTTAGTAATTTCTAAATATTTTCTTTAAGTTTTTACCACATTACCTTTCAAATTTAATTAGGTGGACTTCATTGTGGACTTTCTATTCTGATTTTCTATGTTTCCATTTGTTTCTCTACTAAATAGATACATATTAATATTCAGAGTGAAAAAAATATGAACTTACTGGAAAACTAAATGGAGTAATTAATAGTTCTCAACTACTCTGATTTGATGAGAACAAAGATTACTTTACAATTAAGAAAAACTATGTAGGCCCATTAAAACTATGGAATATTTGAGCTGACCATATGACCACCTAGTTAAAGAGGTTTTAAAATCCAAAACAATTTGACAGTAATTATACAGTCAGCTCAGTCGTGTCCAACTCTTTGCAACCTCATGGACTGCAGCATGCCAGGCTTCCCTGTCCATCACCAACTCCTGGAGCTTGCTCAAACTCATGTCCATCAAGTCGGTGAAGCCATCCAACCATCCCATCCTCTGTCATGCCCTTCTCCTCTTGCTTTCAATCTTTTCCAGCATCAGGGTCTTTTCCAGTGTCACCTCTTTGCATCACGTGGCCAAAGTATTGTAGTTTCAGCATCAGTCCTTCCAGTTAGTATTCAGGACTGATTTCCTTTAGGATTGACTGGTTTGATCTCTTTGCAGTCCAAGGGACTCAAGAGTCTTCTCCAACACCACAGTTCAAAAGCATCAATTCTTTGGTGCTCAGTTTTCTTTATGGTCTAATTCTTACATCCATACATGACTACTGGAAAAACCATAGCTTTGACTAGATGGACCTTTTTTGGCAAAGTAATGTCTCTGCTTTTTAATATTCTGTCTAGGTTGGTCATAGCTTTTCTTCCAAGGTGCAATCATGTTTTCATTTCATGGCAGCAGTCACCATCTGCAGTGATTTTGGAGCCCAAGAAAATAAAGTCTCTCAATGTTTCCATTGTTTCCCCACCTATACACTTGTGTGTAAATATGGAATTTTTAACTAAAAAAGAATTATTTTTTCATCTCATATGATTATTCCTAAACTGTCACATATAAACTGGTTTCATAATTTGTTTTCATCTCCACATCCTATGAAGTACTTTTGTTTATAATATTCTTTTTGAAGTAAAAGAAAGCCTTGCAGTCCTATACACTTGTGTGTAAATATGGAATTTTTAACTAAAAAAGAATTATTTTTTCATCTCATATGATTATTCCTAAACTGTCACATATAAACTGGTTTCATAATTTGTTTTCATCTCCACATCCTATGAAGTACTTTTGTTTATAATATTCTTTTTGAAGTAAAAGAAAGCCTTGCAGATGAAAGAGATAGCACGAGCTCGTATTTTAATATCATAAAGTAAGTAAGTGGAGTTATTCATTTGATCAGTAGCTGTCACTTTGAAATAATTTTCCACTGAGTCCAAAGTCTTCAAATTCTTTGGAAGAGAGCAGTCACTCCTAGCAACCGTTATAAACCACAGGGACAACTGAGTGGTTGATTGCCTTTGGCATATGAAGAAATCCACATTTCAATAGTATGTCAACATTTAACCTTCAGAATCTAATCCACATGGATTATAGTACATTTATAGTTAACATGAAATATTGACTATATTCCCTATGTTGAATGATATAGTCTTGCAGCTTATTTATTTTATACATAGCACTTTGTATCTCTAAATTCCATACCCCTATCTTCCTCCCCCACCTTCCCTTTCCCATTGGTAACCCCTAGTTTGTTCTCTGTACCTGTAAATCTGTTTCTGCTTTGCTATATACATGCGTTTGTTTTATTTTTTAGATTCCACATAGAAGTCATGTCATACAGTATTTGTCTTTCTCTGTCTGATTTATTTCACAGAGTATAATATTCTCTAGATTCATCCTCATTGCTGCAAATGGCAAAATTCTTTTTTTTTTTTTAATGACTGGGTACTATCCCACAAGAACTTTTTTCCTCCAAAATTCTGCTCATCAAAATGGCTCAGCTCAAATGAGAACGTTTCCCTGAACTCATCAGTCTCCCACCATGTTCCCTTAATGCTTTACACTAGCCGCATGTTTACTGAGCAGGCCAAGGGATCCTTGAGGAAAGGACTCAACTCCTATTCTTTGAATTCTTCCAATACCATTGTACTGTCCCCAGTAGATAACACAGTACCAGAAGCACTGGGACAAATGTTTCATATTTTTTAAATCTTACATTTTCAAAACTACTTTAGGAGATAATCTTGATCCAATCTGTTTTTTTCATTGAGAGGATTTCCTTTTGTTTTAACTGAAGACATAGTCCTTCCCCAACCTGACCATCCTAGATTAAGCTATATATAAACATAGCAACTGGAGAAGGCAATGGCACCCCACTCCAGTACTCTTGCCTGGGAAATCCCATGCATGGAGNCAATCTGTTTTTTTCATTGAGAGGATTTCCTTTTGTTTTAACTGAAGACATAGTCCTTCCCCAACCTGACCATCCTAGATTAAGCTATATATAAACATAGCAACTGGAGAAGGCAATGGCACCCCACTCCAGTACTCTTGCCTGGGAAATCCCATGCATGGAGGAGCGTGGTAGGTTGCAGTCCATGGGGTTGCACAGAGTCGGACACGACTGAAGTGACTTAGCAGCAGCAGATATAGCAACAGTCTTTCTGAAGGACCGTTTATAGCAACAGTTATAACTTTAAATGTATATAATTAAAATTTTGAACATATATAATTTTTATTCTAAGAATTCCAATTCTAGAAAGTTAGCCTAAAGATATATCATACAACTGGCCAAAGACATCTGCACCTAGATATGGATTAAAGCATTGCTTATAACAGCAAAAACTGGCCACTCTGTAAGTGACATGTTAAATAAATTATGGCACATCCATTTAAAAAGAGAATATTGTGCTACTCTTTAAACAAACCAGAAAATCTATGTATGGTGACATGTAAGGACTGCCAACATATATCACTAAGGAAAATAATTCAGTTGTAAAGAGTATATTTTTATCTCCTTTCAGTAAAAAATACATACATTGAAACAATCAAGATGAATAAACTATAACTTATAAATCGTGATTAGTTCTAAGGTTGGGATATACTATCTTAGATTTAGATATTGGTATTGAATGGATTTCTGTAAGCCATATGTATACGTTATCTATGATCAGAAACACATTCGGCATTTGTTCTCAACAACAGGAGGAGGCCGAGAGCATTTGGAGGGGTGCTGTCTCTATGCAGAAAAGAATAAGCAGGTTAAGTTTGAAATGCAGGATAGAGAAGGGCTGGGAATGGGCAGTAAGGTTCGAGGTCCAGGGAAGGAGAATATAAGATGAGACCTGTCCAAAAATGGAGCGAATTGCATTGTTAAGTAGTGAGCTCCCCACCCATCCAACTCTGTAAGCAAGAAGACCTCAGAATGTTCCCTTCTTCCTCAAGATTCACTTAACACAGACACTTCTCCCCATATCTTTCAACATTACTTTTGTCCTGATAATCAACCTCTCTTGCTTGAACTATTAGAATAACTTTCTAATCGGTGTCCCTATATCAAGTGTAGAGATTACAGTACTCAGTCTGTAAGTCGTGTCCAACTCTTTGCAACCCCATGGACTGTAGTTCCACCAGGCTCCTCTGTCCAAGGGATTTCCCAGGCAAGAATACTGGAGAGGGTTGCCACTTTCTCCTCCAGGGGAGCTTCCCAACCCAGGGATCAAACTTGTGTCTCCTGCATTGGCAGGAGGATGCTCTACCACTGAGCTACCTGGGAATATCAAGAGTAGCAGGCAGAATTTGGGCCACGACCTTTGTACCCAGTGTCATGACTATAAATAACTTCTGTGCTGTGCTTCATCTCTTAGTTGTATCCGACTCTGCGACCTCATGGACTCTAGTCCACCAGGCTCCTCTGTCCTTGGGGATTCAACTTATATTAAACGGCAAATGGCTTCTGCAGATGTAATGAAGGTTATTAATGAGCTTGGCTTTAAAATAGAGTATCCTGGATTATCCAAGTGAACTCAACATAATCACTTGCACCCTTTCAAGTGGAGCTTCCCACCAGCCCAAGACAGAGGAAGAAATAAGAGAGAGGTAGCGGAAGGGGAAGTTGGAAATATTGGACTTGACCTAGGGGGATTATTGGCTGAAAGACCAGAGGGGCCTGGAGGTGAGAAAGAGACAAATTCCAACAACCTGTGAGCTCGTGATGAGAACCTCAGCTGCACCAATACTTTGATCCTTATCTGGTGAGATCCTGAACAGAGAACTCCTCTAAGCCTTGCTGGGCCTAACCTCCAACCTACAAAAAATGTGATACTGTTTCAAATGCCTAATTTGTGATCATTTCTTTCAGCAGCCATAGGAAACTAATACACCAACCCTGGCCCATCTCTGGTCAGTTTTCCCAAATGCAATGAGACTGACTTCTTTTTTCTCAAAGTACAGATCTGGTCATGACATGCTTATTTACAATCACTATTTGCTCTTCAGAAACCCTGTGAATCCTAATCCGAACCTTAATCCCTCACGGAGCCTTCAAGACTTGTGTGGTTTCCAGCTCATATGAACCTCTCCAGCCTCATCTTCTATCAGCCCCCAACTCTGAGATTCAGCCATTCACATACTGAGATGCTCCTTTGCATGCATGGCCTTCACACAAGCTGTTCCCTCTGCCTAGAATGTTTTTCTCTCTTATATTCATCTTCTGGCCACTACTATTCATTCTTTGTTTTTTTTGTTAGGGTTTTCTTCTTTTTGATATTTGAAAATATTTATTTTTTATTGAAGTATAGTTGATTTGCCATGTTGTGTTCATTTCTACTGTACAACAGCATGACTCAGTTATACATTTATGTATATATTCTTTTCCATATTCTTTTCTATTATGGTTTATCACAGGATATTGAATATAGTTCCCTGTGTTACACAGTAGTATCTTATTTATCCATTCTCTATATGATAATTCTCTGCTAATCTCAGACTCCCAATCCCTCCAACTTACTTGGCAACGGGAAGTCTGTTGTCTGTGTCTGTGAGTCTGTTTCTGTTCCATAGACAGGTTCATTTGTATCATATTTTAGATTCCACAGATCGATGATATCATATGGTGTTTCTCTTTCTGTTTCTGACTTATTTCGTTTAGTATGATAATCCCTAAGGATCTGACCATTTTAAGAACTGAACTCTACTCAAACATTCCTTCCAGCTGAAGGCTGACATCTATCCTGGTTCATCAATATCTACCCCAGGGTGTTAGGTTGAACAAATTGACTATAGAACAAAGCTGCAAGTTTTCCAAAAGATGTAGGATATCATGAAGTCAGGAAAAATGATGCTAGAGGACTGCTGGACCCACAGCCAAGCTGTGAGGTCGTGGCTTTCTGGCAGGAGTAGACCAGACTGTGTGACGAATCAGGATGATTTCCTGACAGATGTTTCCAACTTGAATGATTTGAGAATCAAAATGTTAAATGAAGGAAAAAATTAGTCTGAAAATAAAAAGTGAAGGCTGTCGACCCATCATATAGTTTTGTTGGAAATGAAAATCAAACTTTCTCCCCCAGAATCATAGTTGGTTTAGTCTTCATTCATTCTGTGAACTCGTACACGATGCAGTTATAACCTACGGTTTGTTAAATCATATAAATTCGCTTTTACAATTTCTGGTTTTCTCTTTCAAGATGAAGTCTCAATCTAACTTTTTTCATTATTTACTGTGGCCTTTTGATCTCCACCTTAAGTCCGCTTGATTTCCTCAGCTTTTTCCAGTACTGATTATCTTTGAATAACAGGAGCCTCTTGTACTTTATGGGTCCACAGAATTGCAGTGACTTTCCACCTTGTTACTTCAGCCATATTGATGAAAGCTCTGATGCCATTAAATATCAGTGTTGCAGAAAAGAAACTGAAAGGTTGCTCCTGAGCCATGAAAGAAGCCAGGATTCTTGGCCTCCAGAGGAGAGGAATTCAATCCAGGGCCAGTGACGAGGCTTGATTGCTTAGAGCTTTTGTGTAATAAAGTTTTATTGAAGTATAAAAGAGATAGAGAAAGCTTCTGACATAGACATCAGNGTGTTGCAGAAAAGAAACTGAAAGGTTGCTCCTGAGCCATGAAAGAAGCCAGGATTCTTGGCCTCCAGAGGAGAGGAATTCAATCCAGGGCCAGTGACGAGGCTTGATTGCTTAGAGCTTTTGTGTAATAAAGTTTTATTGAAGTATAAAAGAGATAGAGAAAGCTTCTGACATAGACATCAGAAGGGGGCAGAAAGAGCCCCCCTGTGCTAGCCTTTAGCAGTATGTTATATACCTATAAGCAAGCTGTTGATTAGAGAAAGGAAATGTCTCAAACCTCAGAGTGGCACCAGGCCCTTCACCCACAACACGCATTTTGAGATAACATTGACACAAAGTGAGCCATCTCAGGCCATAAAACAAATGATGTGAATCTTGAAAAAAGGCAGGTTTCCAAAGAAATATATAGTTTCATTAACATAGATTAGGAGAACAATGTATGAGTAAAACGTACTGGTTTGTTGAGCCCTTGTGGGTTCTGAGTCTTAAGTGGAACTGACTTGAAAAAAG
Organism: Oreotragus oreotragus; assembly: GCA_006410675.1. Taxonomy (NCBI): domain Eukaryota; kingdom Metazoa; phylum Chordata; class Mammalia; order Artiodactyla; family Bovidae; genus Oreotragus; species Oreotragus oreotragus. The sequence continues at coordinate 325,116 of SJYX01017428.1, forward strand.
ACAGAGTCTAGGGTAAATACATAGTTCATTAACAAAGCTTAAGAAAAACATTTCCATAAAGAAAAAACCCCTTGGTTAGCTCAAGGTTTGAGAAAAGTTAAGTTCCGGTGGAACCAGATTTTAAGAGAAACCTCCTTTTAATTTTGTGTAGAGAAGGGAAAATTGTCTGACACTTGTAGTTTCCTCCTGCCACTTAAGAGAGAGAAAAAACATGCCCGACGCCTGCAGCCTGTTTCCTCCGTTTGGAGACCCCTGGCCTTCCTGCCTGTTAGCCTCTCAAAACTGTTCTTCCAACCACATGGTTTCTTGTGTAATTGTTCCCTGTGGCTGGACTTCTGTTCCATGGTTTATGCCACCTGTTCTGATTCCCAGTGAGAGCTCACTCAGAGTAATAATGTTTTTCCAGAAAGGAGTGATATAAAGTTGAATATTGACAAATATGAGAGAAATACAGACCAGCTGACCACAAGAGAAGCATTATGCTTTTCAACCAATCATGTTTAAATGCCTCTATGTCTTTTTTACTCAGGAAATAGCTAGTGTTAGGCTCTGAGGTAGTGGGAAATGCTTTAGTCCATTTTCATTTTCTTCTTTTTTTCCCCAAGGGAGAGACAGTTAGCCTCCCCATCTTGCAAACAGTGTACACATTCTTGACTCTGTGTCAGTGATCAGAGGAGGCATAGTTTTAAACCTTCTCTCCAGTGTCTGGGAGAAGCTGTAGTTGAAATAAAATCCTAACCAGATTTGATTTCAATTTATACACATTCTCTTCTGATGATGAAGTGGGGAAGAAGAACATGGGCTGTGAAATGCACTGTTCCTTGCAGCTGTGCTTGGAATACCCAGCCACACACTTGACCGTAAAAACCTGCCCCCCTTCCTCTAGACACCTGCCCTCAGAAACCTTCGGAACTGCATCATTCTATGGATGGAGTAAGTAATGAGATCACCACACAGCTGAATGGGGTTTCAGAGATAATTCCTGGTAGCAGCTTTTCAAAAGGAACTTTCATAAAGAACAACAAGCAATAACACCATGAAGTGCAATGAAATTCCATTTAGGTGGCAGAACATCAGAGGAATATTAATATTCCAAGAACAACAATATTCCTGTCCACGTGAAATTTTATCCTATATAGACAATAATTAATTGCCAGTAAGGAACAGTATCAAAAAAGCCCCTCACCTTCCTAAATATAAAAATTCTCCTGGAAAATAAAAATAGCATTGGACAATATCAAGTTCTGATGAACTGAGACTCTATAAACTAGGAGTTTATAGATATTCTTGTAATAATTCTTGTCATTGCCTTGATCTTAGGTCTTAATAAGTAGTTAACTCTTTCTTATATTACTTACTGTTCCAGGAAATCATTTAGGCCTACTCTGAGAAAGAAATGAGGTTAGATAACTAAATTATAATTTTAAAGAACTCTAATTTAAGTCCTTAGTACTTTATATAAAATACAACAAAGATTAAGTGTTTGCTCTTGAAAAAGCCTAAACTGTCCTGTCAAATGACATCCCTCATGCTTTTCTCTTTCTCTGTCTTTATTCCATAAGACACCAACCATATTTATAAAAAAGCTGCTGCTGCTACTGCTAAGTCACTTCAGTCGTGTCCGACTCTGTGCGACCCCGTAGACGGCAGCCCACCAGGCTCCCCCGTCCCTGGGATTCTATTTCAAATAATATTTTTGCTATCAAGGTATTCTAAATGGACAGATTTTCACAGTGGTTTTAACAAAGACAAAGCCCTTTAATTAAATCAATGTTTCCTTGGTCCTTCTGTGTTTTTAATGTTTCCTGCTGAGGAGGAGGTCAGATCCTGATGAAGCTAGACAATGGATGTGGTCCAAATAGAGCCTTTCTGACCTTAAAACTCATAGCTTATCTCTGATGTAAACAGCCATCAGAAAAATTAGTATCATATACAAATCAGTACAAATTTATTACCAAGCCCTTAATATTTTAATTAAAAACAGGACTTTTTGATATATAAAGGCTTAGTTAGAGGAAACTAGCATAGATAAGAAAATTTCAAGCATGAAATTTAAGCCCTTATTTTAGTTCATTTTATTTCATTTTTATTTTATTTTAGTGGATCTAGGCAGCATGCCTCAGTACTATCTATAAAACTATAAGTCTGCAACTTTGCATACTTATGAGAACACCACAACACTTATAATAATGCTGAAATGCCTTCAGAGCAGAGGGAATTGGAGATATTGAATAAAGTCAGGTATCAAGAAGCATATACAGTCTTGAGCTGTTCTGCTTTTTGAGAATTCAGTCTATTGTTGCTACAGAAAAGAAAATGTAAATTGGGCCACCCATATGTTCCTTTTTGGTCAGCTCTTTGTTTTGGAAATTTCCTAAGTTAGGAAATTAATATAAAACCAGTGATGTACTTTTTTCTCTTAAGAGAAAAATAGCATCTTTCCTGAAATCTGACTATTTTCCTAATCCAAGTACCATTTCATGGAAAAGCATTACAGCTCTAGGTTGTCCACACTGAATTTGCTGGTACCTTAAGCCTCCTTGCACTAGAGAGTAATGGTAATACCTTTTTTCACTCTTTCCAAAGGGTGCTTAGAATTATCTCCCTATAACATAACTAAATGCTGTGTATGTGTTCTCACAGTTTCTTAATCCTTTCCTGAAAGGTGATTTTTTATTAAATGGTGTAAATTTCTATTGCTTTAATCCAAATAATTTCAGCAGTTTGGAATTCTCTGAGGAACCCATAGAACAGAAGGCTAAAGATGCTTTCAGAAAGCTTTGGAAACTAGGTAGTTGGAGTGAGAGAACCTAGTCAGAAGGTAAAGAGTAAGATTGTTCTTTGATATGTTCCCTACAGGTCATCCGAGGGTGGAGAGGGGAGGTTTGGTAGAAAACAGGACTGAGAGGATTGGAGAGTAGTCATGGAACAGCGTGCAGAGCCATCCTTTACATGCGCTGACCTGTGGTTGAAGAAGGGCTGGCCAATTTGCATCAAAGTCCAGCCAAGACCAGTCCTACCTAAACATCAGTGAAAACATAGTTCCTCTAAAGAAAAAGCAGTACTGCCAAATGAAGGGACCAAAATAAACACACACACACGCACACTCAAATGCCCAATATAAAACTGAGATTTCCTTGATGGAGGCCTCATCAAAAATCATTTTATCAGTTTGGTCAGCAGAAGTAAAATGAGACCATTCAATGCCATATATTGTGTGATTCCACTTACATGAAATGTATTGTGTGATTCCACTTACATGAAATGTATGAGTTCAGGTCAGTCGCTCAGTCGTGTCCGACTCTTTGCGACCCCATGAATCGCAGCACGCCAGGCCTCCCTGTCCATCACCATCTCCCGGAGTTCACTCAAACTCACGTCCATCGAGTCCGTGATGCCATCCAGCCATCTCATCCTCAGTCGTCCCCTTCTCCCGCTGCCCCCAATCCCTCCCAGCATCAGAGTCTTTTCCAATGAGTCAACTCTTCGCATGAGGTGGCTAAAGAAAGTCCACATGAAATGCTTACAATAGACAAATCTGTGAAGATGGAAAGCAGATGAGTGGTTGCCAGTGACCATGAGGAGGGGCAAATGAGGTATGATTACTAATGGTCCCTTTCTGAGGTGATGAAATGTTTTGGAATTAGGTGGTGAGGATATTTTCCAAAATTTGTGAACAGATGAAAACAACACTAAATTTTACACTTTGAAAAAGTGAGTTTATTCATATGTGAATTATATATCCATAAAAATTTATAAAGTGAAAAAAGTATGAAAGCATGTGACCATTCAGAAAATGACCAGCTTTCAAGCAATAGCTATACAGTGTCAAGCATTCAAAAAAGAAAAGGAAAAGCTACTGTGGAAACAAGAGCCCCATCTTGCTGTGACTCATGTCTGCAGATTATTTCTGAAATTCCAGCATTTCACCCTCTGCCGTGATGAAGAAGGCAGCGGGATGATGTAAAAGTTGTACTTTTTCCGAGTCACTCTGTAGAAACTCCAGGTCTGCAAGAGCAGCATCTCCTAAAGCTCAGTGTCTAGTTTTGGATTCCCTTCATGGGTCAGGAAATGTTTGGTTCTGGCAGGTTTCCTCAAGAAGAGTGCAAGTACACTGGGCTAGAAATCAGACGTGCAGTAGGACCAGTGTTTCCTAGGTAATCTTGAAGTACAACAGATCTCTGCCCTGGAGTTGAGACGCCACTGACATATATTATCTACTTGATATTTATGTCTCAGAAAATAATATCCATTTTGGAATTGTTTCTTAAAAACTTTACTCCTAAAATCTGAATATTTGGTCTGGAAATTTTGGGTGATATGTAAAGATAGATACTCAGTTCATAGAGCGACAGGGAAAATCCACCTTTTCCTTTTAATATTTTAAATTTTTTTCTCTTTTTTGGTTAAGAGATATTTAAATCAACCAAGAGTTAAACAGTCTTTCATTTTGGTCAAATAAGAAAAGGAGAAAAAAGTAATATGATAAAAGGTCTAAACTAGCTTTCAGTTTCCCTCATAGGTCTGGGAAGAGTGACAAAGATGAAACAACCACCTATCCCTCCCATCCCAACCCCCCGACACACACATACACACACACACACACACACACACACACTGGATAGCAGTTATGCATGTTTCATATTTAATATTGATAACACCTTTCATGATAGAACAAAGTAACAGTGAAATTAATGATTTTACTAGGTAAATAATATACAGTGAAGAAGCTTGAATCTTATGTCATACTCTACTGCCTCTAATTTTATGTCTCGAATCTTGAGCTTGGCAAGCTAATAACCTAGCTGATTACAATTATGTGTAAAATAAGTAGAATAGAGGCACTCTCTGGTGCATAAAGTATATTCACCATGGTAGATTTATGTGGTACCACTTTCATCTGCTTAAAAATCTTTTAAACTTCCTAATTCTGAGGTATAAACCAAAAAATTGAAGTTAGTAGAGGTTGAATTTTATGTTGTTCATATTACTCATCCAGAGATTTGATAAGTAAGGTCATTATATAATAATTGATATTTATAATAATGAACTTAAACCTTTGGAATCACAAAACTTTGAGTATTGTTTTGTAACATTTAATTTAGAATGTATTTCCATTTATTCTTTGAGATTGCATAATACATACAACAAAATTTCCAGACCAGTTAGTTAAATAGAACTGAATTCTGAAAAATTTGTTCAAAGAGAATTTATTATAGTTTGAAAAATACCTGTTTTGGTATATATATCTTGCAATAAGGTTTTTTTTGGTAATATCACAGTATTTTACAGATGTGAAATACATTGTTTCAGAGAACATTTTTACTAAGAATCTTAAGATATATACATGCATTTATTTCCAAGTTCCTTGGCAGCTGGGCACATTTCAGACAATGATGCACACTATGTCTTTGCAAAAAATACAAGGAAGGAAACTTACAAAAAGTAGACCACCTAATTGAATTCTACTTTAAAACTGAAGTATACCCTTTTCAAATTGGTGTTCTTTCCTTTGCTCAAGTCACCTCATCTATAGTAAGTTTGAAGCTGTATGAAATTAATATAAATTCCTTCCAAAGTTGGAACTATTTCAGGTGCTTAATTTTATGTAAAAGTATTACATATTTTGTTTAGGAGAAATGATTATTGCTTGGGATAAAAAACTCATTGGGACAATGACCAAATGTATTTTTCTTCATATCTTCGTGGTATCTAGTAAAACTCTTTACTCATGATAGACACTCAGTAAGTGGTTAGTTAAATGGATACACATGTTTAACTAAACTGGATGTATTGGTATGAATTAGATTACTGAACCACACTCAAACTAGAATTATGAAGCATAATTAACAATTATGCTTCATAATTCTGCTTAAACTGTCATGCTCAGGTTTTGTAATATATATAAATATATACATTAAAGTATTATAAAAATTATTATGTGTGAGCATTTCCTGAAACATATAATATCATCAGTATAGCAGAAAGATAGATTAGCTTTAAAAAGCTACAAACATAAAGTAAAGAAAAAAGAGGGGGAGCAATAAATAAATAAATAAATAAATAAAAAGCTACAAACATTTAAATTGGTGTTTTGCAGAATGGTTTCACACCATTGTATATGGCAGCCCAGGAGAACCACCTGGAAGTTGTCAAGTTTCTCCTCGACAATGGTGCAAGCCAGAGCCTGGCCACAGAGGTAAGACACTTTGGTTCTTTTTGTGGGCGAGTTCACATGCTGATAGGGATTTTAGAAACCTGAAGTTGTATCATTGAGAATCTGTCCCACTGGTATTTCATTACAGTTATATATTAATGTGTGGGCTCATAAGTTTTTATGAAATACATTAGAAAAGTCTATTGTTAGTCTTTCAAGAATCTTCCATGCCTAGTTGCCCTTTCTGCTCTTAAATGCCTGGCTCTACCCTATAATTGAGCTATTTGTTTACTATTTACATAATTGCCTGAGAGTACTTTTCTCCTTCTTACAATTTTGCGTCAAAGCAGCCACTGTTTTGAAATATTTTTTGTGATAGAACATAAGTTTTAAATCTGTTTTTTTCCAAATTTAAGTTAGCATAATTATAATGATTGGATTTATGCATTTCTAAAGTTAACTAATTAGATTTAACTCATACTTCTATGCATTTATTTCCAAGTTCCTTGGCAGCTGGGCACATTTCAGACAATGATGCACACTATGTCTTTGCAAAAAATACAAGGAAGGAAACTTACAAAAAGTAGACCACCTAATTGAATTCTACTTTAAAACTGAAGTATACCCTTTTCAAATTGGTGTTCTTTCCTTTGCTCAAGTCACCTCATCTATAGTAAGTTTGAAGCTGTATGAAATTAATATAAATTCCTTCCAAAGTTGGAACTATTTCAGGTGCTTAATTTTATGTAAAAGTATTACATATTTTGTTTAGGAGAAATGATTATTGCTTGGGATAAAAAACTCATTGGGACAATGACCAAATGTATTTTTCTTCATATCTTCGTGGTATCTAGTAAAACTCTTTACTCATGATAGACACTCAGTAAGTGGTTAGTTAAATGGATACACATGTTTAACTAAACTGGATGTATTGGTATGAATTAGATTGCTAGCTATGAACCACACTCAAACTAGAATTATGAAGCATAATTAACAATTATGCTTCATAATTCTGCTTAAACTGTCATGCTCAGGTTTTGTAATATATATAAATATATACATTAAAGTATTATAAAAATTATTATGTGTGAGCATTTCCTGAAACATATAATATCATCAGTATAGCAGAAAGATAGATTAGCTTTAAAAAGCTACAAACATAAAGTAAAGAAAAAAGAGGGGGTTATGCTTCATAATTCTGCTTAAACTGTCATGCTCAGGTTTTGTAATATATATAAATATATACATTAAAGTATTATAAAAATTATTATGTGTGAGCATTTCCTGAAACATATAATATCATCAGTATAGCAGAAAGATAGATTAGCTTTAAAAAGCTACAAACATAAAGTAAAGAAAAAAGAGGGGGCGCAATAAATAAATAAATTAATTAATTAAAAGCTACAAACATTTAAATTGGTGTTTTGCAGAATGGTTTCACACCATTGTATATGGCAGCCCAGGAGAACCACCTGGAAGTTGTCAAGTTTCTCCTCGACAATGGTGCAAGCCAGAGCCTGGCCACAGAGGTAAGACACTTTGGTTCTTTTTGTGGGCGAGTTCACATGCTGATAGGGATTTTAGAAACCTGAAGTTGTATCATTGAGAATCTGTCCCACTGGTATTTCATTACAGTTATATATTAATGTGTGGGCTCATAAGTTTTTATGAAATACATTAGAAAAGTCTATTGTTAGTCTTTCAAGAATCTTCCATGCCTAGTTGCCCTTTCTGCTCTTAAATGCCTGGCTCTACCCTATAATTGAGCTATTTGTTTACTATTTACATAATTGCCTGAGAGTACTTTTCTCCTTCTTACAATTTTGCGTCAAAGCAGCCACTGTTTTGAAATATTTTTTGTGATAGAACATAAGTTTTAAATCTGTTTTTTTCCAAATTTAAGTTAGCATAATTATAATGATTGGATTTATGCATTTCTAAAGTTAACTAATTAGATTTAACTCATACTTCTAAACAAAACTAGTATACATTTTTGAAGAGTAGATAAAAGCAGGCTTTAAAAAAAATTTGCAATCATGAATAGAGGAGTTATTAAAAATAAAGTTATTTAAGTCACTGATATTATTTTAGGTAATGTAGTTTATTTTTGAAACTAATCTGGATGGAAGATTGTGATCCCTTGAAGTGTATCACTGGAAATCTATTGCTAATAATAAAGGACTACTGCTTGTGTACTCTTTATTTTTAACAAAAGAAAGAATTAGAACAGGTGTAGGGTTATCCCTGTCATAAAGCCAAATTCTCTGACTTTCATTCTGAAGTGTTTCCTGAATGGCACAAGAAAGATGTATATCATCAAGATTATACGCACAGAGATTGCCTATAACCTTGCCCAGCCTTTGAGATCATGCCTTCCAGGAAAACCAGGAGATAAATGAAGAGGCAGTTCACACACAAAAATATACAAATGACCACAAATGTATGAAAATACCTCATCCTCCCTTGTAATCAAATAAATCTTAATTTATTAATCAGATAGAGAATGAGATCCAGTCTTTAACACATGAGATGAAGAAGAAATTCAAGGAGTAGGAAAAATTGAAACTTAACTACGGCATTGGTGATGTTGACAACCAGTTGCAACACTTTTGTAGAACATTTAGCATTAACTGTCCAAATTAGTATTTATACACCTTTTTGCTTAGCAATTCCACTTCAAATAGTTTATATGACATTATATATTGGAAGATAATGCAAAAAATAGTTATTATATAAGAAACAGCAACATGATTAGTAGTAACAATTTTTAAAAAACCAGGGAGAACCAAAGGGGAAGCTATTGGATAAATATTGCTTTACTTAGACAGTAAAATGGTACTCTGCACTATTAACAATGACGCAAGACTCTATGTACTAATACGGGAAAATGTCCATAATGTACTGTTTCCAATGATTTATTCTGAGAATTCAGAGAGAGCCTCACTTTTTACTTCCTAGCCTTCAGTTCTCTTGGGGATTTTTATCTTGAGAATGGATTTTTTAAAAATAATAATAATATCCTTAGAGCTTGGTAATAAATAATGAATGGCTGATGGCAGAGTAACTGGCATTTGTATGCATAGAGCAGTGCCTCTCCTCACACTGGGGAGAAGGTAACCTGTGTGAGTCCCTCGAATATGATATGCGGGTCACATCATGCTTTTCAGGGAGGATGGGTATGGGAGCCAGGGTTGTTGTAGAAGAGAAAACCCCTTCCTATTTTTGGATGGAAATACTATGTAATATAAATATCCTGATGACAGCAATTCCATAGTGCTTTTTCATCTGTGAAGGACAGGTAGTATTCTTTTTTTAGACTGTGATGGCAGATCATTGAGTGTCTCTCCTTTAGAACAAACATAAGACCAGTTTACCATTAAAAGACTATAGAATTACCTTGTCAACTAAGCATCAGTAACTCACTGTTTCTCTGTGTTTTTTTCAGTTTTCAGGCCCCCCCCAAAAGGCACTACAACAGACTAAAAAGGAATATATGAGATCCTCAAACAACCAATTCAGTCTTTTAGCAGGAAGATAGATAGACAGATATAGGTAGATATGTAGGTAGATGGATAGCTAGATATTTGATAGATATTTTTACTGCTTTATATTACTTTACTTTCAAAGGTTTTTTTTAGCTTAAAAAAAATAAATGAATGAATGAGTGTTCCAAGAACAAATCACATCCATGTCTTCATGAGGGATTTGGTGCCATCACTACATAAACAACAGCTATCTGATTATCTAGAGCTATTTGAAGCTTTGGCTGAATTTTTCTCTCTCGTATTATTAGTACTAGCGAATTAAGAGAACAGCAAGAAATAAGATGTTTCACTCACATAATGTTCTAATTACAATTTTGCTTTCTTACTAGCAATAATATTGGTGTCATTTATACAGAAGTCTGTATTTACAGAATGAACAGTAATGAGCAAAGAAAGGATTCCTTAGATGAAAAAAAAAATTTAACAGAATTTTCAACTTATTAGATGATATGGTATTGTCAAGTTCCTTCAATACAATTTTTTTTCCGTATGTTCCTTGTATATATGTATAAGGTCTTTGGCATGGTTGTGTTTTTCAAAACTTTTCCTGTATTACTGTGTACTGTGTATCCTGTCTTTCCGTGTATATCTTCCTTCTTTGGCTAATCAATATTTTGAAGCATGAGGTAAATTTATTTGTTAACTTCTGGCATCTATTATGTGCCAGATACTCCAAACAGCAGTGAGGGTACACGTGGAGCTTCCATCATATTTCCTTTCAGCTTGTATTTTTCTCTTAAGAATAACTGCATAGAGCAAACTAAAGCGTTCAAACTTGGTTTGGAAACAAAATCTGGAGCTGCTAATTTTAGCTATTAACACCTTAGGACTGGAATCTTCGTGTCTTTAATTGGTTTATGCAAGAAGCACAGTCTTGTCAGTGCTAATCGTCTTAGCTGCAGTTGATTTTCTGGTGCAAAATAGTTTCCTTTACGTTTAGGCCTTATGGACTGAAACATTCCTATGGGTGGAAATGTAACCATTTCATTTTGCTGCAAAACAGAAGTAAGCTGTCATTTTTACCCCTTAGATTTTGCTCAGGTTTTAAAAGTGAGGTGCAACGTTAACTCTTAATACACAGCTCTTTCCTTTCACCGTTCCATTTTTTAGATGTGTTTTTCTCTTTTGTGAAAGTAATATATTAAGTAAATGAGGAAGTGTTGTAGCCACGCGTTCCAGGAAACTCAGTCAGAAGGACAATGCAGATAGTGGAGTGCAGTTTATTACACCAGCGAGCCCAAGGCAGTCTCCTCTTAGCCAGGGACCCCAACCAGTTTTTGTGAAAACCTTATATACCTTAAATGTACATGCCCAAACCTACCTCCCCAAATTCCCTTAAACTAATCTGAACAAAGGAAAAGAAAGATACAATCAAAGTTAACCCATGATTCATATGCCTTAAGCCTAGGTAGTTAACAGTGGACCATTATTAATAGGCCTATGGTCATACCCCAAAAAGCATAATAGAATTTATGATTCTATTTGGTTACACAGATAATTAGGGTGTTCTTTTAGGCAATGGAGAGTCTAGGTATGATCCCTGGCGTTCTTCCATCTGGGGGGCCTGGTTTTCCAGTCAGTATGTCATTTCCATAGATACTGGGCATATACCTCAAAGTCCACAGTCCGGCCCAAGATGGAGTCCTGCTTTCAGAAGGAGCCTGTTCTGTCTGTTTCCTCCTTCAGGAGTACAATAAAAAGAGAAAAGAAAAAGCCACAGTTAGTTGTCCCTAGAGATAACATTCTGTTTGTCCATCCAGATATTTTTGTCCATGTTCACAATATGCATGTTTCTCTTAGTGGAAATGAGATCATGTATTTTCATGGTTATGCTGATTCCTTTTCAGGAATTACACTTAAACTTTGTAATTACACTTTAACTATGTACTTTAAGTGTAACCTGTGGTATTGTTTTGGTGATGTCTAGGTTATATCCAACCTTTATTATTAGTGGTTGCAGAGAATGTCCTTCTGGTTACACTGATGCTTATCCTCTTCCTCACTTGGGTCTTCCTGGAGAAGTTGAACAGACCAAGTGGAATGGCAGCCAGATCTTGAAGCTTGACGTGTAGATAGAATTTGTGTATGTAGAGCAAAGGAGGAGGACATTTCGAAGTCGGGCAAATAGCCTGAGTTTAGATGCCAAGGTAGAGACAGTAAGGAGAATGGAGATTCATACAAGATTTATATGAGAAGGGCCTGGGCAGTACTGTCACTTAGGTGCTTGGGGGCTGATATTTTACAATCCTTGAATATAAATATACTGATTTACATTCAGCCAAACAAGTGCTAGGAGCACGTATCTGTTTTCCAGCAAGGAAAACAATGGTGAAAGTGATATTCTAGGAAAACCAATAAGACATGAATATGCAAGTAACTATGTTTTTTCTTTTTCCCTTACAAGCACTCCTCCATTAGAGCAGTCCTTGCTTTGTACCACAAGGAGTATTATTTGTACTACAAATAATAAATATTATTTACTACAGATAATAAATATCATGATCTGAATAGAATAATAAGTAACCTAGTTGCCAATTATCTAGCAAAAATGACTTTGAAATGTTCTTTTGAGTGTGCGATAATTAAAGTATTGCAGATTTAAAATTTGGGAGCCAGTCTTAGGATATTCAAGGGCTTCCCAGGTGGCTCATTGGAAAAGAATCCACCTGCCAAGCAGGAGATGCAGGTTCGAACTCTGGGTCAGGAAGATCCCCTGGAGAAGGAAATAGCAACTCAGTCATTCTTAATTGGGATATCGCAGGGACAGAGGCACCTAATGGGCTGTAGTCCGTGGGGTTGCAAAGAATCAGACACAACTTTGCAGCTAAGCAACAATAACAGCAGCTTAGGATAGTCTCCTCTGTGCTTTCTTTTTTATGGTCAGTAATGCTAGATTTTCCAGCTGCAGTGAAATCTGTAGCTGTCTTCTCTTTGTCAAGTCCCAGGGTAATACAGTAGGAAGACTAAATGTACAGATATGTGTATATGTCTGAATTGCTTCTAGTCATGTTTTATATGACCCGTTCTTTTATTGGTCAGAGAAGCCAAGAGTCTTTCGTGTATACCTTCCTTAAAACAGCAATGAGTATAGTTCATTAATTCACATATAGTAATTGAGTACCAAATATACACTAGGCTACAAGGTATAGTGATGAAGCAGACAGGATACACTAGGCAACAAGGTACTGGATAAAAGAGTTTGAAAATAATGATGGAAATTTACCTTTAAAATTATTTTCTGTTTTGGGGTGGGTGTGTGTATATGTATGTATGTGTGTATGTATGTATGTCTTTTTTAATATCTCGCCACATATATGTGGTACTACTACTTGAATATGTCAGCTTTAATACCTGTGAACAACAATTGAGACTCGATCACCTTCTTATTTGTTAACCAAGAAGAAAATACCCTTAGGGGCCAATCTTGACCCATAATCTGTTTGCAGGATGGCTTCACACCATTGGCAGTGGCTTTGCAACAGGGCCATGATCAAGTAGTGTCACTTCTGCTAGAAAATGACACGAAAGGAAAAGTGCGTCTTCCGGCTCTTCACATCGCTGCCCGAAAAGATGACACGAAAGCCGCTGCCCTGCTGCTGCAGAATGACAACAATGCGGATGTGGAGTCAAAGGTGAGGCCCTGGGAAACACCCTAGTCACACGGCATCCTCCTCTGTTAGGCACCCAAACGTGAAGAACGCCTGGGCTCCCTTGGGGCATGCTTACGCCAAACACTTAACTGCGCTGAAAGGAATAAAATCATACCCCCAAGTCATCCAGCTGAAGGCACAGCACCCCTACCCTTGGCATCTATGGCTGGGAAGGACCTGTGGGTGCTGCCCCGTATGTGCTAATGGGTGGCCACCTCAACAGAAATCAGTCGAGAGACACCCAATAATGTCCTTCCTTTGAACATGTATTTTTAATTTATTTAGCACTTCCGTTCCAACATCAGGGTGAAAAATTATAAAATGCTAGCCACAGTGTGTGCCAGATAAATTTCTGGTTGCTATCTAAGACGGCAGGCAATACACTGAGTATTGATCAGCTGCAGAAGGCGTGCCAGCAGCCAGAGTCCCCGCCAACAACTCCCGTTGTCTGGACACGCGTTACTTCCAGGCGTCTGTGAAGGAAACGTGGCGTGTGGAATAGGCCATCGTGTAGCCCTTCATTCAGTCTAGCTTTCTTTCTGTGCCTTTTGTGCTGCCATTGGAGCTTCCATCTGCATTACCTAGCTGTCATGAGCTTTCTGCCATCCATGATCACCGATAGCAAACTAACCGTTCATTTTTTCCTCCTCTTTGCTTCCAAATGTGTTAACCTAGATGGTGGTGAATAGAACAACAGAGGTATATATATATATGTGTATATCCGTGCTCATTTGATCTATATCTGCATCATCGTTTTCCCATTTCTTAGTGCTGCTGCCTCATTTCTTTCCCTTCTTCTTTGCATTGCCTTCTGTAGGCTAGATACCTGCTTCCTACCCCCACCCTCAAAGTAGCATGTGCCAGAGGAGATAGTAGTTTGATTACCAGGGCTTTCTGCAGCTGAACCTGGTGTTTGAAAGGAGGAAGTATTAGGCATCCTTGAAACTTAAGGGTACTATGGTAGAGTCCTGTGACATGAAGCATCTTGACCCCTGAGAAACTTCTCAGCGCTACCTACAGCTGCAGACAACCCTGTCATTCTACTCATCTAGGATTGAATCTTCAGATTTCTGCATGACACTCGCCCTCAGTGGTGTCAGCAAAATGAAAGTTACCTCAGAAGGGTACCCCGTGATCCACCCTTGACAAGAATCAGTCAGACCGCTAGCATGGCTGAGAAGCTTGCTGACGACTTAGAAATGCATCTAGTTCCTGTAAGGTTGAAATCTTTGGGGACTAAGTAAATCGCTGCATGTTTTAGCATTTTTCAAGGAAGTAAAATGATCTTGGTATGAACAATCCAGAAAAATAGGTTATTGAATAGGCATTTGCAAATAAAGAGACCAGCTTGTCAATTTCTTTATGAAATACATTCACCATGATTCAAGACCAATTGTAATAGCACCTCTTCCCCCCAAATTTCTTTTATCATTAAAATTGGCTTTTACTATTGGTTAATTTGACTCTACATTGAATATATAATACTAGTGAAATTTTGACAGTTTCAGTGGACAGTTCTGCCATGAACAGTGGTACTCATCGAACTTTCTGTGAGCTATCAAGACGTTTCTTGTCACCCCTATTTTAACTTTTGGACATGTTGGCTTCTGTGTAGCTCTGCTCCCAGATTACAAAAACGGCTCAGTCTCCACCCTTGGTTCCTTCCTGGCTATTCCTCTCCCTGTGAGTCTGGCATCCCTTTGAAATCCTATGAGCAATTGGCACTAATGGAAAGAAACCTAGTACAGAATGGAATGCGGACCTCAGCATATTTTGCTTCCTCGTTCTGATCTGGGCAGGGTTGTGGTATTAACGTGCGAGACAAGAGGCCAACAGGGGTCAGTTGAACATCTGCTGTGTTTTCTTTCCAGAGTGGCTTCACTCCGCTCCACATAGCTGCTCACTATGGAAATATCAACGTAGCCACACTGCTGTTAAACCGAGCAGCTGCCGTGGACTTCACCGCACGGGTAAGAGTGCTGCGATCTGACAGGCCCTTAAAGCATTTGAAACGATTCTTAACCCTACTCCCCCAACATGAGGAGGAGGTCAAGCCAGATGACCTCCAAGGGTCCTCCCAGTCAGTGGAAGCTGTGTTTCTCTACTCTTCCTAGTGCATTTTCTTGCTTGTAGACAGGTATGCCTATTTTCTAGCAGGAAAAGAAAACCAGGATCGGAAGTGTGGATGGGATGTGTGATAAATGAGTGACATATAGAAGATGTGATTTGAATAATCACATCTGGAAACTACAAGCTGTCCCTCCAAGCTGAAATATCTGAGTGTGTATGAAATGGGTCTGATAGCACTAACAGTGCTGTAGAAATCAGGGTCTTGATCTTCCAGACGGGAATGAACTGGATTTGTGAGGCCCAAATCTCAGAACCCAAATAATAGAGGCCACCTTTTGCTTTTATCTTCTATCCCCTATACACTTTCAGAATGTGTAACAAGATTCTGTAACCCGAATAAGTTCATATTCATAGTGAAAGGAATTACAGTATCACATGTACCCTGAATAGCAACTCAGATATCCAGAGTAATAGGGCTCTGAATGTAGAAACCAGCCTTGGGCTGGGCTTGATCACCAGCAACAGTATCATCAGAAATAGAAACAAAGCAGGAAGCAGCATGTAGAAGTGGTCAGATGTGGGGACTCAGGACTCAGACTCCCTGGCTTCCTGTGTTGGATTTAACTTTTCTTTCTGTGTCTGTCAGTTTCCTCATTGATAAGATGAAGTTAACGTGGATTGTGAAATTAAAGAGCAAATCCTAATAATAAGATACCATCAGCACTCCTGCGCTGGGTCACTGAGAAAGGGGAGAGTGTGGAGAACACTTAGCACAGCGTCTGACGCATCATCACCAGCAGCAGCAACACTATGCTTTTGAACATAGGATTTGAAGTATTATTTTTGGTAAAAACCTCACTTGTTAGGGGAGAAGTGGCCGTAGACCAGATAGGGAGAGCAATCATAACACTAGGACTGGCAGTAGCTGTGGCAGCCGTAAAAGTCATGCCATCTTTGAAGCAGATGCCAAGCTGAGCATTTTTATTTCATGAATTCCTATGTCAAGAAAAGCGTTTGTGTCCCTGTTTTACAGAAGGGGAAACCGAGACTTAGAGACAAGAAATAGCTGGTCCAGATGATAGAGCTAGCAAATGAGAAAAGGCAGAATTTCAGCCCCAAAGCTCTTCACCCCTCCACTCTTCTGTCTCACTCTGATGATGTTAGGGGTTCATTTTTCTCATCCTTCCTATAATTCATTAATCCTATAAAAATTAATAAGAGCTAACATTGTACTAACATAAAAGCTATCTCCTATCCGATTGTCTTCAGTCTGCTAAAAGCTTTTATCAGTTTAAATAAGGCAGCTCTTGTCACTCTAGAGCTGTGAGTGTTCTTATTGCATTAATAGCATCCTTGGGTTTCAGCAGACCCAAGGGCTTGTGTGACATTTAGAAGGACAAAGCTAAGCACTTCTTTAAGTCCTGTATAAACAGGGCATACCGATGTGTAAAAACCCCGTGTGTGTAACATGCATTCTTCTGGTTTCATTTCTCTAACTCACAGAAAACCTCATTAAGTCGCATCTTCTAATTAGGACATTTGGAAAATTCATGTCAGGGTAGTGTTTGAAGTTTGTCTTGGTGCCATTGTTCAGAAATTTCCTGATGCTGCTGAAAATAAGATTGGGACAATGTTTAAACAATTTAAGAGGACAAATTACAGTATTTTCAGCCTCCTTCAAGCAATTCCAAAGCATCCATTTACATTAAAACAATTACTATGGTAATTACAAATGATGCTAATTTATTGATTAAAGATCAGTGGAGACCTCAGATCCTTGTTGTTAAACTTGTCTGAATTACCATATGTGATTTAAGATAGTTGCATTGTGCCTTTGTTTAAAATGTTAAATTTCAGACCTTTTGCTGACATTTACTCCCAGTCATTCCTAATTAGTGAGGCCTCGTAGCGGTCTGAGCTGAAGGCTGCGGCAGAATTTGATTGTACTTACTAGGATGCCTGGACTGTTGCTCATACTGGAAAGCCCCTGCTCCCCTCTGCAGTGGCTGATGGATGGCTTGCTGCAGGTCTGAACTGGACTGGTCTTCATGAAGAGCTTAATCAGAGGCAAGTGCTAGCTGCCTCCACAAACACATTGTGGGTTCCAAATCTCTAGTGATATTATGTACTAATCCAGCATCTAGCCTTTTGTGTTACAGAGTCCTCTCCCTTCCCACCTTAAGCGGGGCTTTCCTAGGTCAGAGTTCTCTCAGGGATGTAATAGAAACAGCAGGTGAAAGTAAAATGCCCTGGAACACAGATGGGATCCGATTTTGCCTGGTCAAAACAATAAAGGATCAGTAAGCCTCAGTTGCTGAGAACTAGCTGCAATTCATAACCATAAATCATGCTCTTCAGGAACCAGGTTGAGATAGAGGTATTGATTAGAAAGTTAGAGGTCACATTAAAAAACAACAGCAGCCATCATTGTCTGAGGGAGGCTGTGATGTCTGCTTCCTGGCTGTGACAGATCACTGAAGAAAGGCAGATACAGTCTTGAGGTTCTTTATGGGCTGAGAGCATGACCTCGAGAATGGACGGCTACCTGCTGGCAAAGAGAAGCGGGGATAGCAGGGGGGAGTCACCCTTCTGGAATCGTTTCCTGCATGCAGTCCACGTACATGTCCAAGGCCGATAGGAGGCAGAACCAAACATGGTGTGACTCAAGGTAGAACACAGCTGAACGGATTGCTTTCTCTGCTTCTTTGTAGTGCTAGCTAATTTAGGCAGATCCTAGCCAGTGGCGCATGTATATCCCTAGTATCAGTGATGATAACTGCTTTACATCATAATTACCTGTTACAATAATACCTTTCCTTAGATTTTTATTATGATGTAAATTTGGACTTTTGTATTGTAATTCTGCCATATATATGTAAGATATCCTGTCTGTCATCTTAAATATTTCCTTTTGGATTATCCATGCAGACCTGTTCAGCCTCGTGGGTCTACTGCAGGGAGTAAATAGAGTGCTGAATACTATAGTGCAGCGTCAGCACACTTTGCTCTCTGCATTCATGTGCTGAGACAGCCTTGACACCATCTGAATTTATGCGTGACCCTTGCTCTCTTAGCAAATTACCCTGGCTCTCTTGGGAAAGAGAATGTGACTAAGACACACCAGAGCTGCTACTGATTGTCATTCCAGTCAGGAGCATTTATGCAGTTTAGTAAGTAAAAGCCAAATCATATTATTGGATGCCTGCAAAATTCCTTTTTATTGATTGAAGAAGATAGATGAATACTTTGCTGGCTAAGAGTTGTTTTCATCAAATGTAATGGACCACCTAACTTAATCTTCACTCTTGTCATTGACCTTTCTCCTGTAAATTATTATTTACCTTCCCATTTGGGGAAGATAATTGAATAAAATATCCTTCTATTGGTCTTGGTATGTAGTACTTTTTGTTTTTGATCTCTGAAAGGATTAGGGATTTTATGTGTTTGAGTGTTATACCTCATTTGTTTCCAGAAGAATTTCAGGAGGTTTACAAAGTAAGACATGTAAGAATGAAAAAGGAAAAGTAAATGTTACCAAGCAGCTAGAAAAGACTAGTGAATACAACTGGAGAATAAATGTGCTCTCTAAGGACTCTGATACATATAGTATTAATAGAAAGGGAAGCACGGGTTACATAGGTTTCACTTTTTGACAAAGGAAATCTTAATTATCTATAGAGTCACTTTGTGTGTAAAATAACTCAAATACAATTTGTGTACCATGTGAATCCTCCTGTTAAGAACAGTGAGTTTGGGGGACTTCCTCGGTGTCCGGTGGTTCAGACCTCTGTGCGTCCATTGGAGGGGGCATAGGTTCAGTCCCTTGTCAGGGAGCTAAGGTCCGCATGCCACACGGTGCGGCTAAAAAAAGAAAAGAAAACTTAGTGAAGAATGGTGAGCTTTATAGTTGATACTCTCTTTAGTAACTACATTTCAAAACAGTTCAATTCCTACTATCCTATACAGCCTACATCTCCATCTGTGAAGGCGCCCTGTCCAGGGATGCTGAGAGACTGTGGCTCAGCTATTTAGCTGTGTGATGGTCTAATTGCGTGTGATAGATCTTGGCATCTGTGTCACAGTTAACATGTCCGATTGTACTGCCTTTTTAGATGTTTTGAACAGTTTTAGCAGAGGCTTGGCCACTTTGGGAACTCAGTTAAGTCATAAGAAAGGCTACTTTATCTAAAGTATCTTAATTTTTGATTAAAGTGAGAGCAGTGGTTTTAGACAGTTGACCTACTAATCCCATTGATGGTAACATACAAGTGTCGGATTTTACATTCCACCCAAATAAGAGGTCGACATGGGGTCAGCATGATGTCTATGGATGAACATTATCAGGAGGTTTCCTTTCTCAGTTAAATTCCACCTAGCAAATATTAAAGCGCTTCTGCTATAAGCTAGACCTGGATGTTCAGACTCAATTAACCCCTTGTCCTGATGCTATTAAATTGTTAAGGCCCCAGAATGCTCAACCATACAACACAGACTCTCCCCTAATTCTTTAATAAGGTATGTGCATTATCCGAGCAGTCCTATTCAGGCTGAAGTAGAAGTATCATGAAGTAGGCCTCCCACACCCCATGCTTTGCCTCCCTGCAGGACTTTGAGCTCCTCAAGGGCAGATTTATGTGTTACTACATGTTTTGGAATTCTTGGTGTGTAACCCAGCTCCTAGCACTGGGAAGGACTATTATTTTGGGTGGGCCAAAAAGTTCATCCGAGGTTTTCCGTAACACATTATGGAAAATTCTGAATGAACTTTTGACCAACCCTGTATTTATTGAATTCAAGAATGAACGAACAAATAACTTTCAGGCCTCCTTATCCACGACTCCTGGGCACCCAGTACCTATTTAAACCTGCTTTCTTCAAGCCCCAGTCCTCTTCCTGATCTGTGACTGAGCTTCAACGTGGTGTCAGGGTCCCACTTCCCAAACTGATATGAGCTGCATTAAGGGAGATGAGAAATCCATAGGATTCTAATAGAGAGGTATAGGCAAATGCACCAAACCCAGGTATTGACTGTCAGACACTGAGGGGCAAATTGTTTTCAGACTGAGCAGCATAGTTGACCTTGGAAGGCAAACCTAGGACAAAGGGTTAGTCACCAAGAGCTGCTGCCAAGTTTTGTTCGGTTAAGGGGGCCTGAAGTGCGCCTCAGTTTATGAGCTATCAAGGCCTCTGCCAGACAGAGCTAGGAACAGGCATCAGCTACTCAAACATGGAGAAGGAGAAGAGTTGAGCATAGCTCCAGCAGGAAGGTGACTTTTTGTCATGTATTTATAAGGGTCGAGGGCTTCTTCTGGAGACTTTGCTGTGATTTGTGTGGCGCTATCACTGCAAGTACATTTTAAAAAAATATTTTCCCTGCACTCTACAGTCCTATTTTTTAAATAGATGTCATTCCTTAACTTGGGTTGAGCCCAAACACACACACACACACACACACACACACACACACACACACACACATTCATTTTTATTGATATGTGTTTTCAAATATAATACAGTGTTTATCTCCTAATATAGACTCAATAGCATTAAAGATAACTTTTTAAAGGGGTTATATAAACCTCCTTTGGAATGAAAATGAAGATTGGGGAGCACTTAGCAAAGGAATGTGAGTTATGGGAAAGTCACCATGTGGCTAATTCATGAAGCATATTCTTGTTGCCATGGTGATATTAACATCTCAGGAAGAACAAAACCAGTAAGGCAAGGGCAGAGTGGTGAATAGACCTTTTATAGAGGGTTGCTCTAAGCACGCCATGCACTCTTATTCCTGCCTATTCCATTTAATTCCCCAAATGCCACATCAGAGGAGGTTTGCCTATGTAATTTTTAAAGGGATATTTTTATCTTAAATCCATTAGTACATTGGAGCTTATTAACATCTTACTGTGTGGTTTGGGATCTGTGTTGTTCTTGTTTGAAAAAGTGACGTTTCTAAGCTGTAGCAGTCTGAGGTGAGGAGAAACGTCCACAGATAAATGCAGGACCGCTGGCTGTCATCCTGGCTGTGTCATCAGTCATTGATCTGGTCCAGGGCAAGTCTCTTCATCATCCAACTGCAGTTTTCTAGTCGCCAGATGAGGGAGAGATCAGTCGACCACACGCCTTTCCCTTCTGCTCGACCACCTTGTTTGACGGTGATGGAGGCCTTTCGCCATAGAGAGTCAGTGTAGAACAGTGTCAAAGCAAACAGTACGGCAGTCAGACTCCTGGAGTTCGACACTGGTACTGTGTCTTAGTTCACATACTCCTGGGCAAGTTACTTATGCTTCAACTTTATCATCCATAAAATGGGTCCAACCGTAGTATCCCATGCACAGCACCCTTGTGACTGCACAAAATGATCCATATAAATTGCTCAGCCTGCAGGCCAGTGTCCTAGCCACATTTGTGGCAGTGGTGATTAATGCTTGCCTCCACAAGGAGACCCATCATTGTAAGACACGTGTGTCAAGTGTGACACGTGTCAGACAAGTGGTGTCATGGCTGCCCTCTCAAGTACTTCCAGAGCTAGTCACACATCATGCTTCCCCAGAATGTTGGAGTTGCATTGTTTGCGTCTGTGTTTATCAGCGTGAGGAAGTCAGCCTTTGCCAAGCTATTAATATGGTATTGTCAGAGACAGTAAGAATACCAATGCAAAAAAATCACAGAAATTGGAAAGTACGTATTTCCCTTTGTTTCACTTTTCCTCTTTGAGGCTACACCCTGCTCCCTACAGTGCTGCTCTAGAATTGTTGCTCTGAGAACAATTTTAAATGACCCGAATAAATCCTATTTTGAAATTCTGTGAAATAAACTTCTATTAAGGTAGGAGTTAGCAGAGCTCATTTTATTCATTTGCACTTTAAAAGGGAATTATTCATTAACGGTAGAATTTTCATTTTCTCCAGTGAGTGCAAAGAGCAGCCGAGGGCCACTGCATTGCCCCCCCCCGCCGACCCCCACCTGGTGGGCTGCCATCTATGGGGTCGCATAGAGTCGGACACAACTGAAGTGACTTAGCAGCAGCAGCAGCACAATCATTTAAAGGCTTTTTCCCAAATCAAAGTAGTAGGTTGCAAGAAAACAAGTTCAGGTAGGAGATCAGCCTGTCCCTGCGTAGTTGAAAAAAATTTTTAAAGCTAAGCTGGGATGGATGTAAAGGGATTAGAGTGAACTCCAAGAATTGGAGACTGAGGCCCATTTGTACGTGTGAAATAAGGCTGGAGATGAATGGTGAGTCCATGCCAGTGGGAGGGGACTCCCTGAAAACCCAGCTGGACTGAAGGCACTGGTTTGGATCCTGAAGTTAGAAGGGAGTAATTGCAGGGTTTGGGGTTGGTTTATTTGTTTGTGTTTTAGATAATCAGCATAATACATTTTGTAAAAGTTTGAGGTATAAAAGGTGTTAGTTTGTATATTACAATCCAACTGCTACAGTTGTATTAGCTAATAGCACTAACATGTCACATAATTATTTCTTTTGGGGGTGAGAACAATCAAGACCTAGTCTCAGCAGCTTTGAAGTTGGTAATACAGTATTGTTGACTGTGATCACTATGCTGTGCACTAGATCGCCACAACTTATTTATCTACTATTTGCAAGTTCGCACCTATAAACCACATCTCTCCAACTCACCCACCACCTCCAGGCCCTGGTCCCCACCATGCTACTCTCTGTTCTTAAAAGTCATTGCAGGACTTTAAATGGAGATGTGGAACGATGGCTGGTGTGTAACCGGAGAGGGCTGGGCTGGCTAAGCCCCCTTCAGAGACATCCCCACGCCAGTAACAGTGTCCCAGCCAGAATGCCAATGGAGCCAGTGCCGTTCCCTCAGAGACAGCGCTGCTGGATTGGTCATCTTCCTATAGCCGAGAGGTGGAGAGATGGGAGTGTCCCCAGACGGGGAAGAAGGGCCTAGCAGTTCGGGCTCACTCTGGGACTCCTCTGGGACTCCTCTGCAGAGGGCACCAAGCTTCCCCTATCGTGCCTCCCTCAGAGTGGTTGGGCTGGGAGACTCTGAGGGTCTTTTAGCTCTTATTACTGAGAATTGAAATATAAGGTGGAAATAACTTATCCAAAATTCAGATCAATTTAGGAAATAGCTTTCACTTATTACTAGGTACTGTAGTAAGTTTCCTATACATTACTTCATTCATTCCTCACCGTCATCCTGTGAGATGCGGGTATGGGTTTCATTTTTACACCAGAGAGAAAGAAGTTAAATAACTTCTGTTTCAGTTAAATAACTTCTGTTTCAGTTAAATCATACAGCTTCAAGGTGGTGGAGCTTGAGCTAAGAACAGCAAACTAAGTCAGTCAAGTAAAATTAGACAGTACAATCAAGTAAAATAAACCACATTCAAACTATGTAGTTCATAATATTCCAGCATTGGAGGAAATGTGTACCAGGCTTTGGGTTTAATCCAGGGTCATCCCAGGAAAACCAGAACTGACAGTAGCCTTTCCTGGATCAGCCGGCTGTTTGTTCTCTGCCTGTGCCAGTTGCAAAATGAATTCAATATATTTTTAAAGACTTTGAAGGTTTTGTTTTGTTTCTTTTTTTTCATTTACTAAAAAACTCCATCACATATTTAAGGATGTTTTAATGGAAAGATTGTGAAAGTGTTAGTCTCCCAGTCATGTCTGACTCTTTGTGACCTTATGGACTGTAGCTCACCAGGCTCCTCTGTCTGTAGGATTTCCCAGGCAAGAATACTGGAGTGGGTTGCCATTCCCTGCTCCAGGGGATCTTCCCTACCTAGAGATCAACCCAGATCTCCTGCATTGCAGGCAGATTCTTTACGGTCTGAGACACCAGGAAAGCCCTAATTGAAAGATTAGCCAGCTTTAAAGCTGACAGATGATCAGATTCACTTTTAGAGGTAATGCCTTCACATCTCCACTACCTTTAATTTATTGTCTCTATCAGTTCTGCATTGTTGAGTTCCTAATGATCCTGCTTTGAAATAGACTCTTAATACTTAGAGACTTAATGGCCATATGACAAAAAGGTATCATACATTTCCCTCAGGTGATTCTTCTGATCACCCATATTAAACAACACGGACTGAGGCTGTGCTATAAATAACATCTTTATGTAAAGTGTCTAAAATTGAGTCACAGAAATCTCATTAATTCTTTTGCTTATAACAACTGCCTTTATATTTATAAGCCCTTAGTATTATAACCTTGGATTTCTATCATATTTACAAAATCCTTTCCTACAGTGCATCATTTGAGTCCCACAAGAATAGGTATTTTTACAGATGAGAACTGAAGTCCCAAGAAGTTCCTTGTTCCAGATCCTACTGAGCAAAAGATGGAAGAATCAAACATTTGAATCAGAGCTTCTAACTCATTTTTATGCCTCAGTTTGTGACCATCAGCCCCCAGCTCGGTGCCAGATGGAACCTGAGGCTGGAATGTTGGCCTCTGGGTAGCTGTGGTCTTCATGGTCCCCGGAGGAGCTCCATCTCCTTAGAACAAGTACATTGCACATAGATAAGGCCATCTGCAGTAAACTGGTTTTTTTTTTTTCTTATCAACGCATCATTCTTTAGAATTTCAAAAACATTATTTTCATTTTTTAAGATGTTTGAAACATCAGCGAGAATCTGATTTACTGGAAGGCCAAATGAGGGCAGGATAGTTGAGAAACTAGCAGTGTCATGTTCACTGACCTCTCCAAACCCTGCAGAGTGATTTACTTTCTGGAAGGGAAAGAAAAATATTCAACACAGAAATTAGTGTCAGATTTATCAGAAATGACATGAGTGTGAAAAATTTGTAACTATAAAGTACCTTTATATATTTGTTTCTAAGAAATTTTACTAGTAGAGTAAAAAGATAGACTGTTTTAAAGATGGACTAGTTAGAAGAAAAAGACGTTTTTAGTAAATTTTAGTTTTTAGTAAAAACTAAACATTTTTAGTTTTTAGATGTTTTAGTTAAGTTGCAGCATTCATTAGAAAGATTCCTGGAAATCTAATATCATTAACTCATTTTAGTAATTAAACATTTAAAAACAACTTTCCTCAATGTATAGAAAAGAATTTATTATTTGATAATTGAATTTTTCATCCCCACTTTGGTTCAATTACTATATGTCCCTCTAGTCTTAGATACTTACAGCAGGGAAGGGCTTTCTTTACTATCAACACAGAGCAGGCTCCTTTTGAATCAGCACTAATAGTGATATAATTAAAGAAATATAAGATCCATGAGTTCTTTAAAATGTCAGAGTTGAACTAGCCACTTTTAAGAGACTGAATATTTTTATAGCTTTTGTGTGTGTGTGTGTGTGTGTGTGTGTGTGTGTGTGTGTGTGTGTGTGGTGAAGGGAAGTATATCATCTATATGTAGGGTGCCAAGCAAGGAGAATGGGCTTCTCTGGTGGCTCAGTGGTAAAGAATCCATCAGCCAATTCAGGAGACACAGGTTCAATCCCTGGATCAGGAAGATCCTCTGGAGAAGAAAATGACAACCCACTCCAGTATTCTTGCCTGGGAAATCCCATGAGCAGAGGAGCCTGATGGGCTACAGACCATGGGGTCATGAGTCCAACATGACTTAGCGACTAAACAACAAGCAAGGAGGATGGGCAGCTAATGCTCAGAAGACCTGAACTCCTTGATAGCTTTTGGGCAAGGGGTTTGAAATGCACCATTAAGGGTGAGGGTTGCAAGGTGTGTGATCAGCTTGTGGACATTCTTCTGTTTGGTTGTCGGTGAGGTAGCAGAGTGAGGTTAGAACCAGAAGACTGATGCTTTATAGCTCTTTCCTTTTGGTTGGAAATTGTCTGCAGGCAGCATTTTGAGTAGCGGGACTATGCTACTTGGATTCAGAGTCAGAGTTGGTGTTTGCTCAAGTGGGAAGAGAATCACTAGCTGGATATATTTGTCCTATATGACCTACTGGAAAGAGCCAGCTCAGCTTTTGGAATCACAACTCAGCTTTACAACCCAACTCTGGCATTTTCTATCCATGGGACCTGTAGCTCCTTTCAGCTTCACTAACTGCTGAACTATGAATATGAGTTAATAGCATCTCTTTCATGGGTTGTCATGGAGAATAAAAGAGGTGATGTATGCCTCATTAGGCCTCCACCAAGTAAGAGCCTAATAATTGGTGGAGTTTGTCTTTTGAGTTTTTTTTTTTTTTTTGAATGAAACAAACTTCATTCTCAAGTAAAATGAAGAGTTGCTTGGTCTAAGTCAGTGCCTGTGTGCATGCATGCTCAGTCATATCCAACTCTTTGTGATTCTTGGACTGTAGCCGCCAGGCTCCTCTGTCCATGGGGTTCTCCAAACAAGAATACTGGCGTGGGTTGCCATTTCCTTCTCTGGTCTAAGTCAATAGGTATCACTTTTTTAGCAGAACTTTTTTTTTTCCCCTAAAACATTATTACAGGATCAAAAGGCAGTTTTGATTTCAAAACTATTTCAGTTCTCAGTGGCCAACAATTTTTCATCATTTATGGAATTATGGCTTCTTCCCTCATACCTCAGTCAATCAAGAATCTGCCTGCAATGCAGGAGACGCAGGTTTGATTCCTGGGTTGGAAAGATCTCTGGAGAAGGAAATGGCAACCCACTCCAGTATTCTTGCCTGGAGAATCCCACGGATAGAGGAGCTTGGCAGGCTATATAGTCTGTGGGATTGCAAGAGTCGGACAAGACTTAGTGACTAAACTACTACTATAGAATTATGGAAACCCTGAAATGAATACTAAAAAAAAAAAAAATAGAATATATTGAACATCCATTAGGATGGCTGCTATCAAAAATAGGAAGGTAGGGAGGAGAGAAGAAACAGGGAAAGAGACGAAGAAGAGAAGGAAAGAAAGTTGTTGGCAAGGACATGGAGAAATTGGAACTCTTGTGCTCTGTGGAAAAGTAAAGTGCTGTAGCTGCTAGGGAAAAAAGTTATAGAGATTCCTCAAAAGGTTAGATATAGAGTCATCATATGAATAGCAATTCCACTTCTAAATACTATATATACGTATATATACACAAAAGCTTTGGAAGCAGACTCTCAAATATTTGTATACCAGCATTATTCAAAATAACCAAAATGTAGGAGCAACCCAAGTGTCCACAGGCAGACAAATGAATAAACCAAATGTTGCGTATCCGTACGTACAATGAAATACCGTTCAGCCTTAGAAAGGCAGGACATTCTGACATATGATACAGCGTGGATGAACCTTGAGGACCATATGCTAAGTGAAATAAGCCAGTCACAAAAAGACGAATATTGTATCCTGCCATGGAGTATATGAGATAACCAGAGTAGTCACATTTAGACAGGTAGGAAGTAGAATAGTTTGACGTGGCCTGGGGAAGAAGGGAATAGGGATATGTAATGAGTACAGAGTTTCAGTGTTGCAAAATGAAATAAGTTCTGGAGGTTGGTTACACAACAATATGAATGTGCTTAACACTACTTCAGTTCAGTAGATCAATTGTGTCAGCAAAGAAATGTCTCTGCTTTTTAATATGCTGTCTAGGTTTGTCATAGCTTTTCTTCCAAGGAACAAGTGTCTTTTAATTTTATGGCTGCAGTCACCATCTGCAGTGATTTTTGGAGCCCACGAAAATAAAGGTGTCACTGTTTCCATTGTTTCCCCACCTATTGACATGAAGCGATGGGACAGGATGCCATGATCTTTATTTTTTGAATGTTGAGTTTTAAGCCAGCTTTTTCACTCTCCTCTTTCACTTTTATCAAGAGGCGGTATAGTTCCTCTTCGCTTTCTGCCATAAGGGTGGTGCCATCTGCACATCTGAGGTTACTGATATTTCTCCCAGCAATCTGGATTCCAGCTTGTGCTTCCTCCAGCCCAGCGTTCCTCATGATGTACTCTGCATAGAAGTTAAATAAGCAGGGTGACAACATACAGCCTTGACTCCTCTCCTGATTTGGAAGCAGTCTGTTGTTCCATGTCCGTTTTTCTAACTGCTGTTTCTTGACCTGCATACAGATTTCTCAGGAGGCAGATCTGGTGGTCTGGTGTTCCCATCTCTTTCAGAATTTTCCACAGTTTATTGTGATCCACACAGTCAAAGGCTTTAGTATAGTTAATGAAGCAGAGGTTTTTCTGGAATTAAGAATTTTCCACACTTAGTAATGTAACACTACTTAGCTGAACATTCAGAGAAGGCAATGGCACCCCACTCCAGTAATGTTGCCTGGAAAATCCCATGGATGGAGGAGCCTGGTAGGCTGCAGTCCATGGGGTCGCTAAGAGTCGGACACGACTGAGCGACTTCCCTTTCACTTTTCACTTTCTTGCATTGGAGAAGGAAATGGCAACCCACTCCAGTGTTCTTGCCTGGAGAATCCCAGGGACGGGGGAGCCTGGTGGGCTGCCGTCTAAGGGGTCTCACAGAGTCAGACACGACTGAAGCGACTTAGCAGCAGCAGCAAACATAGAAAGTTTATATGTATTTTACTAAAATTAATTTTTTTCATGTAAAGCATATATTGGAGATGTAAAGACAGTTCCAAAACCCAGTCAGCCCTAACATCCAGTAATATAAAGGTAGAAAATGAGTTTGTGTTGAGAAGAGAGTCCAAGACCAGTTTCCATCCCAGTTACCTGTCGCTCGGGAAACAGGCAGGGTTGTGCATATGACAGAGGGTGTGGAGGAGGAGGAGGAGGTGTGAAACATTTACTCTAAAGACGCTCTGTATTCCCCCACTACTAAATCATTTGCAGAACTAGCGGGAAACCTGGCAATATCTTATCTAAATTGATGATGAGCCATCATCTGTTAATCCAAGTGAAAGCCTCTGACAGTATTAATGAAACACAGTCTCATATAATCCTTAGGAAAAAATAAATAAATCACTTGAGGTCTTCAGAGCAGAAAAGATCCAAACATTCAGAGCCTATTTCACAACAAACATCCAATATCCAAGCATTTGCTGCCACTTTCTGGGAGGGCCCAGCACTGTCTGGCATCTACTCTGATGGAGTTTGGTTGGTCTCTCTGGGGAGTGGGGCTAAGGAAATGTCAGTGCCATCAATATCTCAGTGTCAGTCTCAGCAAGACCTGTGTGGACTTAATCTTCTTATCCATAAAGCCCAGAGACGGAAGAGTTGGTATAAACTGAGCGAGCAGCTAGGAAATCTAAAGAGAAAAAGACTTGATCCAAAAAGGCTATTTCATTTCATTAGAGCTTGATGAAGTAAGAGAAAACTGGATTTTGACTAACAGTGGTGGTCATCTTAATGATGATGATTATAGTATGAGGGGTGTTTCTGAGTGTATTTATACTTGTATTAATAATAGGCCACCTAAAGTTGAGTTTTGTTGCTGTTAGAAAACACCTACTTCTACATTAGACTGTGAAGGCCAGGATCTTTTCTTACCTTATATTCCATTGTTTGAAATATTCCTGGATATATCCTTGAAATCTCAAATCCTTATCACTGAAAGAATCATTTGTTTGCATGTGTTTTATGGATTATTTAAAAAAATTTTTTTTAATTGAAGTATAGTTGATTAACAATGTTGTTAATCTCTTTTGTGCAGCAAAGTGACATATGTTTTTTTCATTTTCTTTTGCATTATGGTTTGTCATAGGATAGTGAATATAATTCCCAGTTCTATACAGTAGGACTTTGTAAGCCCAAATTCTCATTCTCTCTCTCCCCTATCTCGCCTCCATGTTGCTTTATGGATTTCTTAAGGCATGAAAAAGTCAGGCATTCTTATAAAAACAAAAAAAGGAGGTATTGATACATATTACAGCATGGATGAAGATTGAAAACATGCTCAGTAGAAGAAGCCAGACACAAAAGGCCACATATTGTGTGATTCCATTTGTGTAAAGCGTTTGAAGTCAGAAAATCCATAGAGACAGAAGGTAGATTAGTGGTCGCCCCCGGGTGGAGGGGACAGGAAAAGTGACTGTTTAATGTATGGAGTTTCTTTCAACGATTGTTAAAAAACATGGTTCAACTGAGTGGATTTGAAGATTTAATTGCCTTTATTCAGCAGCGATTCATAAATCAGTCAGCATCCCATCTAACACACAGAAAAGTGCTCCCAGGAGCTGCAGAGAAGGAAAGACATTGATAGGCAGAACTGGGTGGGAAAAGGATGTTTCTAGCAGAGTGGATGGTTCCAGGCAAGCTCACCTTCCTTTGGGAGAAGCCTGGTGTCCGTTAGGCAGATTACCTCCCTAGTGCTGACCAGGTAATTCCAGATTGACTAGTTCAAGGTCACGTTCCTGGGAGACACTGAACTACAATTGGTTAGGTCTTAAGTCTTGGTGGGTCTTAGCACAAGTGTTCTGTTTGGGGCCTGTTTTTTTTTCTTTTTCTAACAGAAAGATGAAAATGTTTTAAGTTGATACTACGGCTGGACAACTTTGTGAATATACTAAAAAACCGCTGAGTCGCACGCTTTAAAATGGTCAGCTTTATGGTATGTGACTTACATCTCAGTACACCTATTATACAAATAAAGTATCTGAGGAGACTTGAAGTTGTCAGGGAGAAAGAAATTTTCCTCTGTCCTTCTAGGTTCTTCTGGCTGGACTGAAAATTAAACTGACATGAGACAGATTAACAGGAGGAAATCAAACCAAAGTTTAATAAGACATGTACATGGAAGAGACCAGGAAAACTGAGATACTTGCCAAAATGGATGAAATTCTCACTTTAAATATCATCTTAAGACAAAAGAGGAAGCTGGGAGTAGGGGTTAGGGACTTTAGCAGGGAGAAAGACAATTCACATGAAAATGAAAATTTAAATGTTTGGTAAACAAGTGTTTGGTGGACTAGGCAGAGAATATAGGATACAGAGTGGACTTTGATCTCTAGGCCCTGCTGAGTTTCCCCATACCACAGTTCAGTTCAGTTCAGTTCAGTCACTCAGCTGTGTCCGACTCTTTGCAGCCCCATGGACTGCAGCACGCCAGGCCTCCCTGTCAATCACCAACTCCCAGAGTTCACTCAAACTCATGTCCATTGATTCAGTGATGCCATCCAACCATCTCATCCTGGGTCATCCCCTTCTCTTCCCGCCTTCAATCTTTCTCAGCATCAGAGTCTTTACAAATGAGTCAGTTCTTCGCATCAGATGGCCAAAGTATTAGAGCTTCAGCATCAGTCCTTCCAATGAATATTCAGGACTGATTTCCTTTAGGCTGGACTGGTTGGATCTCCTTGCTGTCCAAGGACTCTCAAGAGTCTTCTCTAACACCACAGTTCAGAAGCATTAGTTCTTTGGTGCTCAGCTTTCTTTATAGTCCACCTTTCACATCCATACATGACTATTAGAAAAACCATAGCTTTGACTAGATGAACCTTTGTTGGCAAAGTAATGTCTCTGCTTTTTAATATGCTTTCTAGGTTGGTCATAACTTTTCTTCCAAGGAGCAAGCATCTTTTAATTTCATGGCTGCAGTCACCATCTGCTGTGATTTTGGAGCCCCCCAAAATAAAGTCTCTCACTATTTCCATTGCTTCCCCATCTATTTGCCATGAGGTGATGGGACCAGATGCCATGATCTTCGTTTTCTGAATGTTGAGCTTTAAGCCAGCTTTTCACTCTCCTCTTTCATTTTCATCAAGAGACTCTAGTTCTTCTTCACTTTCTGCCATAAGGGTGGTGTCATCTGCATATCTGAGGTTATTGATGTTTCTCNTCACTCTTTCCATTGCTTCCCCATCTATTCGCCATGAGGTGATGGGACCAGATGCCATGATCTTCGTTTTCTGAATGTTGAGCTTTAAGCCAGCTTTTCACTCTCCTCTTTCATTTTCATCAAGAGACTCTAGTTCTTCTTCACTTTCTGCCATAAGGGTGGTGTCATCTGCATATCTGAGGTTATTGATGTTTCTCCCAGCAATCTTGATTCCAGCTTGTGCTTCCTCCAGCCCAGCGTTTCTCATGATGTACTCTGAATGTAAGTTAAATAAGCAGGGTGACAATATACAGCCTTAATGTACTCCTTTTCCTATTTGGAACCAGTCTGTTGTTTCATGTCCAGTTCTAACTGTTGCTTCCTAAGCTGCATACAGATCTCTCAAGAGGCAGGTCAGGTAGTCTGGTATTCCCATCTGTTTAAGAATTTTCCACATTTTGTGGTGATCCACACACTCAAGGCTTCAGCATAGTCAATAAAGCAGAAGTGGATTTTTTCTGGAACGCTCTTGCTTTTTCCATGATCCAGCGGATGTTGGCAATTTGATCTCTAGTTCCTCTGCCTTTTCTAAAACCAGCTTGAACATCTGGAAGTTCACAGTTCATGGACTGTTGAAGCCTGGCTTGGAGAATTTTGAGCATTACTTTGCTAGCGTCTGAGATGAGTGCAATTGTGCGGTAGTTTGAGCATTCTTTGGCATTGCCTTTCTTTGGGATTGGAATGAAAACTGACCTTTTCCAGTCCTGTGGCCACTGCTGACTTTTCCAAATATGCTGGCATATTGAGTGCAGCACTTTCACAGCATCATCTTTAAGGATTTGATATGGAATTCCATCACCTCCACTCAGCTTTGTTCATAGTGATGCTTCCTAAGGCCCACTTGACTTTGCATTCCAGGATATCTGGCTCTAGGTGAGTGATCATACTATCATGATTATCTGGGTCGTGAAGATGTTTTTTGTATAGTTCTTCTGTATATTCTTGCCACCTTAATATCTTCTGCTTCTGTCAGGTCCATTCCATTTCTTTCCTTTATTGTGCCCATCTTTGCATGAAATGTTGCCTTCATATTCCTAATATTCTTGAAAAGATCTCTAGTCTTTCCCATTTTACTNGTCGTGAAGATGTTTTTTGTATAGTTCTTCTGTATATTCTTGCCACCTTAATATCTTCTGCTTCTGTCAGGTCCATTCCATTTCTTTCCTTTATTGTGCCCATCTTTGCATGAAATGTTGCCTTCATATTCCTAATATTCTTGAAAAGATCTCTAGTCTTTCCCATTTTACTGTTTTCCTCTATTTCTTTGCATTGATCACTGAAGGAGGCTTTCTTATCTCTCCTTGCTATTCTTTGGAACTCTGCATTCAAATTGGTATATCTTTCCTTTTCTCTTTTGCCTTTAACTTCTCTTCACAGCTATTTATAAGTCCTCCTCGGACAACCATTTTGCCTTTTTGCATTTCTTTTTCTTGGGGTTGGTCTTGATCTGTGCCTCCTGTACAATGTCAGCAACCTCTATCCATAGTTCTTCAAGCCCTCTGTCTATCAGCTCTAATCCCTTGAGTCTATTCATCACTGTCTATCAGCTCTAATCCTTGAGTCTATTCATCACTGTCTATCAGCTCTAATCCTTGAATCTACTCATCACTTCCCCTGTATAACTGTAAGGGATTTGATTTAGGCCATACCTGATGGTCTGCTGGTTTTCCCTACTCTTCAATCTAAGTCTGAATTTGGCAATAAGGAGTTCATGGTCTGAACCACAGTCAGCTCGTGGTCTTGTTTTTGCTGACTGTGTAGAGCTTCTCCATCTTTGGATGCAAAGAATATAATCAATCTGATTTCAGTATTGACCAACCGGTGATGTCCATGTGTAGACTTTTCTCTTGTGGTATGGTATCCCCATACCACATCTAACCCATATTCTTTTCAAATATCTACAGATAGCTATATCAAGGAATAGGCCCTCTATCTAAATTCTTCTTTTTTAAAAAAAAAATTATTGATTATTTATTTGGCTACAGAGTCTAGGTTGCAGCACACACGATCTTTAGTTGAGGCATATGGGATGTAGAATCAGGACCGCCTGCACTGGGAGCCTGAAGTCTCAGTCACAGCACCACCTGGGAAGTCCCTCTATATAGTTTCTTTTAGACAGTTAGGGGGAAGGTCAAAGGTTCTTCCTGGGCCTTGATTGTTTGCAGCTTGAAAGAAATCTGCATGCCAAAGAGACACAGTTCGGGGTGACAAAATTTCCCTTACAAAATTTTACCATAAAGTATTTTTATATCTCAAGGAAATTAAAGGGAACAGATTCAATTCTGTATTTTTTTCCAACATTGTATCAAAATCTATCACTTATCAAACATGCATTGAGTACCTGTTCTGTGCCTGGAGATTAGTAGATGTGATCTTAGAGAGGAAGGAGAAAAATATTTTCCTCTACCCTCCTAGGTTTAGTTTCTGGGGTTCTGCAAATTAAATGGGCAAAAGACAGACTAACCAGACAAAGGTCATGTATGTTAACAGAAGCCTTCATAGAAAAGAAGTGAAGACCCAAAGGGGGCAATTAAACTCTGAAGGCTTATATGCCATTTTAACAATGAGTAATGAAGTTGTGGGAAGGTGACAAGATAAAGGAAAGGGGGCTTGAGTTCTAGGGGTGGTAAATTGTGGGAAGGTAAATATATGCAGGGTATTGGGTACATGGAGTGCTATTGAAAAGGAAGAGTAGTGTAGTAAGCTCTGTTAGGCAGGTTAAACCCAGATCGTCTCTGTTGATTAAGAGGCATTCTCCTCTTCCTGGAAAGGGAGAGGAGACACCTTTACAAAGGGAAATGTGTGCCCCATTTTTAGAGAAGAGCAGAACAGAGAGCTCAATACAATCCTTAAATCAAAGAAGCCTCTTTGGGGGTGGTACGTGCTGTTCTCCTTCAACTGCTTCTCTCAGAAGCTAAAAGGCTTTTCAAAAGATAGGCATCTATGGGACAAAAAAGGATGCTGGCAAGCCTTGCTTAAATGTCTTTCTGGAGCTTTCTCTGTGATTCGTTTAGTCATCATTTTCTTGTTGCTGTTGACACTAGGGAATAAGGATGAAGTACAAGAGAATAGAATGAGAAAACATACAAATCTTAAAATGTGTGTTTAAATACAAGTCATTAGCACATTGAAGTCTTCATCTTAGGAAATCTTGTTTGTTCTTTGAAATTTTTAAACCTAGGAATAACTTAGAGGTGAAATTTAATATAAATGGGAAGAATTAGAAGAAGGAATCAGATTCCCTCTCAACATTTAATTAATTTAGAATTTGTTTTCAGTTTCAACCATATCAAGGAACTAAACCAAAAGAATCATCGTCTCTTACTGTGTAGAAAACTTTGAGTGATGCCATCCACTTATTCTGTCCCTCAGTGATAACCACCCCTGACATTTTTTAAGGAAAAGAGAGAAAAGGGAGAGGTTGGAGATCAGTAACCAACTGCCCAAAATACATTTCAATGAAATGAAAAGTCTGCTGTTTATTACAGCATAGCAAATAACATAGTAACATAGCAAATGGAGCTGAATTCACTTTGGGGAGTTGCAGAAATGATCTTGCTTTGGTGACTATTTTGTAAAGGAACTTGGTTCCTATTCAGCTTGGTTTTGCAGTGAGAATTGAAAGACATAAGCCAGCAATTCCACCGTTTCCCAGCAGAGGTAGCTGTTTTGTGCGGGTCCCTGTTTTTCAATATGGCACTCACGTGTTTCCATTAGGTCCTGTCACATATCAAGATAAATACTACATGTGTCTCCATCAGCTTTGACACCCCTGCCTCTCTTTTGCTGCTGAGCTCAGCCAAAGGCCTTCTGAAGTTTCGCAGATTTAGCCCACACTTCTGTGACACTTTTTGCATCCATCCTAAGAACTGCCAGCTTTAGCACCTTCCTGAAAGTGAAAGTGAAGTCGCTCAGTCGTGTCCGACTCTTTGCGACCTCCATTTGTACCCCTTCCAGGGCCCGAAACTGGGCTCTTTTCTAACACTCGGAAATGTCTAACACATGTGCTGACAAAGCAAGAGACTTTATTGGGAAAGGGCACCCAGGTGGAGAGCAGCAGGGGAAGGGAACCCAGGAGAACTGCTCTGCCACGTGGCTCGCAGTGCTGGGTTTTGTGGTGATGGGATGGTGACAGCATCTTCCTAGAGTTCACCAATAGGTTAGGGTCTGCATGTCTTTTCTACCCAAACTATTTCACAATGTCTTTGTGAGATGCTGTCATCTCATGTATCTTTAAATGTCTCTATGATGATGTAATAGGTGGCATTTGTGTTTAATAAATGCCAAGCACCATTCTTAAGACTGTGCTTATTAACTAACTTAAGGCTCATGATGATTCTATAATATAGATATAAATATTATCATTACCTAATTTTGCAGATACAGAAAAATTAAATACACTTTCCTAAGCTTATGCAGCTAGTATGGAGCAGGCCTGGGATGTGAATCTAAGCAGTCTGGCTTTACAATGTTAGCTCTCAGCTCCTGAATATCCTGACCACAGTACACTCCATCTCTTAGTATACTGTGAGGTACTCCAGAAAAGCGCTAATAGTAAGAATTAATTGTGTTTGAGCTGCTTAGAAGTTCAGGGGCAGCATGATCTAGTCTAGCAAGGGAATCATGAACTTAAGAGTCAAATTACTGCACCTTTGTGACCCTTTGACACGTTATTTTGATTTCTTTGGGTTTTAGTCCCCTCATCTGTAACATTGGAGAAGGAAATGGCAACCCACTCCAGTGTTCTTGCCTGGAGAATCCCAGGGACGGGAGAGCCTGGTGGGCTGCCATCTATGGGGTCACACAGAGTCGGACACGACTGAAGTGACTTAGCAGCAGCAGCAGCAGCATCTGTAACATAAAGAAAAAAGTACTAGACCTTTTATTAAGGTTTTTGCGGGAGTTAAATGAGATACGAGATATGAAATAGCAGTGAGTTTCCCTTTTCCTTTCCATGTGAATTACCACGTTTGTCCCCTTAGCATTTCCGTGATGGAGGCACTGGAGGTGTTATATCCATTATACAGATGAGAATATAAATCCATATGGGTGTGGTTTAATGTATTTCATTGCTTGGAGATAATTCGTGACCATGATCTCTTCAGGTATTTCTTCTGCTTCATTTTTTCTCTTCTTACGTGATTCCAGACCTCTGTCCTATATCACCCCACAGCTCCTGTGGGCTCCATTCTTTCTTTCCATTTTTTTTTTCTTTGTGTTTCAGTTTGGATCGTTCATACCAGTGCATCTTTCTTTCATTTCACTGATTCTCTCCACAGCTGTGTGATTTACTGATAAGTCCATTAAAGAAATGCTTCATTTCTTTTTTAATTTTATTTTTCTAATTTAATTTTTATTTTATATTGGAGTGTAGTTGATTTATAATATTGTGTTAGTTTCAGGTGTACAGCAAAGTGATTCAGATTTACATAGATCCATTCTTTCTTAGATTCTTTTCCCATATTGGTTATTACAGAATATTGAGCAGAGTCCCCTGTGCTATGCAGTAGGTCCTTCTTTATTCTCTATTTTATATATAGTAGTGTGTGTATATGTTAATCCCAAACTCCTAATTTATCCCATACACCACCTTTCCCTTTTAATGACCTCAAGTATTTTTTGAAGTCTGTGAGCCTGTTTTCATTTTTAAACAAGTTTGTTTGTATCATTTTTTAGATTTCACATGTAAATGATAATCCTGTGGTATTTGTCTTTCTCTGCCTGACTTACTTCAGTTAGTATGATAATCTTCACTTAGTATGATAACCATCCATGTTGCTAGAAATGGCATTGTTTTACTTTTTATGGCTGAGTAGTATTCCATTGTATATATGTACCACATCTTCTTTTTAAAAATTATTTATTTTAATTGGAGGTTAATTACTTTACAGTATTGTGGTGTTTTTCACCACACATCGACATGAATCAGCCATGAGTGTACAGGTGTCCCCCCATCCTGAACCCCCCTCCCATCTCCCTCCCCACGCCATCCCTCTGGGTTGTCCCCAAGCACCAGCTTTGAGTGCCCTGCTTCATGCATTGAACTTGCACTTGTCACCTGTTTCACATATGGTGATATACACGTTTCAGTGATATTCTCTCGTACCATCCCACCCTCGCCTGCCACATAGTCCAACAGTCTGTTCTTTACATCTGTGTCTCTTTTGCTGTCTTGCATATAGGGGCGTCGCTCCTGTCTTTCTAGATTCCATATATATGAGTTAATATACTTTATTGGTATTCCGTTGTATACATGTACCACATCTCCTTCATCCATTCATCTGTCAGTGGGCCTTTAGGTTGGGAATGCTTCATTCTTGAGTGTTTCCATTTGACAGAAACTCCTTGACTTCTGATGCCTGTTGTTCATCTGTTCTGCTGGATAGAATGTAGACGCCCTGCAGACACGGAGGGAAATATCCATACCTGGAAACAGGCATGCTTCTTCTTCCATAAGGCTGTAGATGTGGCCAGATAAACCAGTTGAGTCCAGAGCTGATCTAGATTACATTTTGTCTGCACCACAGGCTTCACCTCCCACTGGAGGGGACTGCATTGCCTTATGCTGAAGTGGGGCCAGCAAGTCAGAGACATTCCTTGGTTGGCGTGCTCTGCACTCAGCTCTCCCTGCACACTGGTACACAGAGTTCAACTCTGACCAAGCTCCTGTGCTACCTCAGGAGCTGACCACAGCTGCTTCTTACACTAGGCTGGGTTCATGTGGGGCTGAGGGGTCTCTCATTCTGGGTCTGCTTCACTCTTAGGTCATGTGTCTAGGCCTCAGACCTGGGGCTGTCTCGGGATCCTTGCCTTTTCTACCATGGCAACTAACCTTGGCCTTGTATCTGTGGTTGTGATCTAAGGTGGCCTCAGTATTCAGCAGCATGAAGTAGGATTTCAGTTTCCTGGTCAGAGACTGAAGTCAGGCCGCAGCAGTGAGATTGCTGAATCCTAGTCCCTAGCTCATGATGACCAGTACCCGCTGACAAGGCACTGGCTCGTTGTCTTTATAGAAATGAATTTCCACAAAGAGAAACTGGTGAAACAAGTAAGTGGTGGTGGTTTAGTTGCTAAGTTGTGTCTGACTCTCTGTGACCCCATGGACTGTAGCCCACCAGGCCCCTCTGTCCATGGAATTTCCCAGGCAATAATATTAGAGTGGGTTGCCATTTCCTTTTCCAAGGGATCTTCCTAACCCAGGGGTCGAACTCGAGTCGCCTGCATTGCAGGCATACTCTTTACCATCTGAGGCACCAGTTCAGTTCAGTTCAGTTCAGTCGCTCAGGCATGTCCGACTCTTTGCGACCTGAAGCACCTAAATAAGTGTTTATTAGGAGGGAGAAGAGTGCGTGTGAATAGACT
Organism: Oreotragus oreotragus; assembly: GCA_006410675.1. Lineage (NCBI taxonomy): Eukaryota > Metazoa > Chordata > Mammalia > Artiodactyla > Bovidae > Oreotragus > Oreotragus oreotragus. The sequence goes on from SJYX01017428.1 coordinate 364,607, forward strand.
CACGGGTGAATTCAGAAAGTGCTGCACCTTTTTTTGGTAGTTTGGATCACTTTTCTGGGGCATTTCTTCTGGGTTTCCTCTAGCCAGTCTTGCTTTGCCTGGCTCTGAGTCCATATCTGGTTTAAGTCAGGGTCCTCCCCTGTGTGTGCATGCCTCTCTCAGCCAAGGTGGCCTCTAGCAAAGAGGACTGTGGGAAGGTTGACACTGCCTACTATGGAGTGGTAGCCCTCCCTTTTGGCCCCCAAAGAGCCTTTCTGAGCATGTGTAGTTGGGAAGGTTTCCTTGATCTCAAGAATGAGGAGTATGTGGTCTCTTATCTTTTTCCAGACAAGGCTCAGCTTCTCCTCCCTCCTGCTATTATCTTCATCGTGGAGTGTCTGTCCACCGGGGACAGACTCCAGCTGCTCTGAGTGGGGCTCCTCTGCCTCCTGCCTCAGTGGTAGATTGGAAGGTTCCTCATACATACAGGCAGCCTGCATCCCAGAAAGCAGGCACGTTGTTCACATTTCCTGAGCCACTAGTGAGGTCTCCAAAACAAGCCTTTTTACCTCTCATATCGCTGGACTCTTGATTTGTTGGGATTCCATAATGTTATGGTTCACTTGTGTAATGGAAATGCAACACTGGGCCTGGTGCCTAGTAGGTCATAAAATGTCTTTATTGGTTAACTGAGGAACCTAGATAGAAGCGTCCTGTTGACTGTCCAAAGGTCCCACCCTCATTTTGACTTGTTCCTAATTGACAGAAGAGGTCACTGCCTGACTCAGGAGTACAAAAGTATGCATTTCCTTTAGAAGCTCCACTGGACAGAGCTGAGAAACATAGTCTTTAAGCAAAGCTATTATGATCTCTGACTGAAAATACACACACTCACACACCCCACCTCTGAGGGTCTGGAAAACTGAATTCTGATTCTGCCTCTCATTAGCTGTCTCTTAATATGCAGATTACCCACCAGATCTATTCCTCAGTTTATTTATCAAATGGGATTAATGATCTGTGTCTTACTTCAATAGATGGTTGTGAAGGTAAAATGAAATTACCTAAGTAATTTAAAACACTTTCTAGGTGCTATAGAAATATAAAGTATTCCTCTAGGAGGGGTCAGAAAGGTGTAGAAAAAAGTGGGAGTTTGAATTTCAAGGCACCCGTTTGACATCTATGCATCACCAAAAGAGAGAGTCCATGAATATGGAAGAGAGCAAAATTAGAAATAGAGCTCTTCCTCTCACTAAAATTAGCCTACTTGTGATAAAGGTTAATTAAGTCCTTCTCCACCAGGCAAGGACACATTTTTAAAGGGAAATAGCATGTCAGCCCTGACTCGTGCTGGCGAGTGATGAGGTCTTGGTGTCATATCTCATTTTGAGCTCAGTAAGCTCTCCTGTTTCCTATCGACCTAACCTGATGTTCCATTTCCTGTCTCAGGCCTAGAATTCCTCCACAGCGCTGCTTGATTCATTTATATACTTGTACTCAGACAACAGAGACAAGTTCAGTTCAGTTCAGTCACTCAGTCGTGTCCGACTCTTTGCAACCCCATGAATCACAGCACACCAGGCCTCCCTGTCCATCACCAACTCCCGGAGTTTACTCAAACTCATGTCCATCGAGTTGGTGATGCCATCGAGTCGGTGATGCCATAGAGTCATTAATGCCATCCAGCCATCTCATCTTCTGTTGTCCCCTTCTCCTCCTGCCCCCAATCCCTCTCAGCATCAGGGTCTTTTCCAGTGAGTCAACTCTTCGAATCAGGTGACCAAAGTATTGGAGTTTTAGCTTCAACATCGGTCCTTCCAATGAACACCCAGGACCGATCTCCTTTAGAATGGACTGGTTGGATCTCCTTGCAGTACAAGGGACTCTCAAGAGTCTTCTCCAGCACCATAGTTCAAAAGCATCAATTCTTTGGTGCTCAGCTTTCTTCACAGTCCAACTCTCACATCCATACATGATCACTGGAAAAACCATAGCCTTGACTAGACGGACCTTTGTTGGCAAAGTAATGTCTCTGCTAGAGACAAGTAAGACCATCAAAAAAGTCATCAGGGAGTTTCTTTCTGCCAACTTCATTTATACCCCAAATCATCTGCACCAAAGAGTGCCAAAGTACATGCAAGGCACAGCCTATACAGTTTTACTTCCTTTTCCTGGATTCAATCCCTGTATCAGAAAGAGCCCCTGGAGAAGGGAATGGGTACCCACTCCAGTATTCTTGCCTGGAGAATTCCATGGACAGAGGAGCCAGCAGGCTACAGTCCATGGGGTCACAAAGAGTCAGACACAACTGAGTGACTAACACTTGTCACCTGTTACACACTGTTGAAACCTTCAACCACAAGCTGATGAGTCTAGAGCACAGGTCAACCAACTACTGCCTACAGGCCAAATCCAGCTTGCCAACTGTCTTATAAATAAAGTTTTATTGGAACACAGTCACTCCCATTTCTGTGCCTATTGCATGGGGCTGCTTTATCACTCCAAAGGCAATGCTGACAAATTGCAGTACAAGTGGTATGACTTGCAAAGCCAGAAACATTTGATATCCGGCTCTCTGCAGAAAAAGTGTGTCTACCACTTGGTCTAAAGCAATATTAGGCCTGTCCACTCCCCACCAACATTACTAAGCCACATTTGGTTTATTCAGATCTCTTTCTCCTTCTTTGATTTAATGAACTAATTATTATGGAACTGATTTATGCAATAGACCTAAGAATAATGAGATAAAGAGTTGTTCAGATGTGAGAATGTATAATAATATAAAGTATTTCACTAGGAAAGTTCATAGAAAATACAAAAAAAAAAAAAGTGATAACACTCCATAAAGATGCAGTCAGCCAACCAAATCTAAAATGTAGAAAACTATACACAATAAACTACCCAGCTTTTCCAGAAAATACCTGGCATAGAAAATCAAAAGTGGAGTAAGGCACTTGTGGAGATTCAAAGAAACTAAGGTATATTTCAACCTAATGCAACTTGTGGATCTTCTTTTTGTTTAAACAGTTGATTTTTCTGTATTGATCTGTGTCCACACATCTTGCAAGCCCTCTTCTTCTAATATCCAAAGGTTCTTTTGGATTTTCTTTTTACTTTTTGAAAAAAAAATTTGGCCACACAGCTTGCAGGATCTTAGTTCCCCAAACAGGGATCCAACCTGCACCCCCTGCAGTGGAAGCACAGAGTCCTAACCACTGGACTGCCAGGGAAGTCCCAAGATGTGTATCTTCTATTTGAACAACTCTACTGAGATGATTTAAACATTGAAGAGATCTTGGTGTTTTGAAGGAATTATTTGTACTTAGGTATAATGATATTGTGATTACTTGTTTATAAATATCCTTATCTATTCAAGATAATTAAATTATGGTATGGTATTTGTGGGTGAAATAATATGATGCCCAGGATTTTCTTTCTACTCTCCAACTCCTTCAGTCAGAAAAATATAGTAGAGAATATAGAAGGAATAATACTGGCAAACGTTTGATGATTACTGAGCCAGAGTGTTGAGTACTTTAAGTTCACTGTGGCTTTCTCTCAAACTTTGGTCTTTTTGAAAATTTTCACTATGAAATATTTTTTTCAAAAGCATGAATTGAACCTGAGTCTCCTGCATTGCAGGCAGATTTTTTACCATCTGAGCCTCCTGGGAAGCCCATTAGTTTGAGTCATCTTTTAATTTGGATCCTGGCTTTGCTAGCTGTTTCTAATCTGTAGAATGGACATTGTGATTCACATTATATGTGATATTGTGAGGATTATGAAAACTCAATGAGATAGTAAAAAGTTTAACACTGCATAATTCTTAGGAAATGAATCAATACCTGGTAGCTATTATTTTGTATTTGCTATCACATGACAGGAATGTAAATACTTATGAGCCTAGTTCATTTATCATGTAATTGACTTCTGTGAATTGCAGACCTTAAACCCATAGTGTTGGCAATCAAGAAGGAGCCAAAATAGAGAATGTTTTCACTGTGTACACATATTTCCTTGACGGTCTGGAAACAGTCACAGAACCTGTCAGATACATGGAGGAAAACGGTTGTACCCAGGGGATCGTGATTGGAAAGTCAGATTGTCCTGATAATACATCTGTCCTCAAAAGTAGTTTTTTGTTTGTTTGTTTTAATCAACATAGTAGTTTTCTGTGAAATTGCTAATAAATGCTTGCGAACACTTTTAAGCCCATTGTGCATGGGAAGCCCTGTGACCCTGTAGAACACTGACAAATTTCCCAGTTTGAGTTATTCTTGTCTCTCCTTGACAGCTTGCACTCAGATGACCTAGAGCTGGTTCTGAGTAACATGACACCCCTTTCACTGTGTCTCAGCTGACTAATCCACCATTTAGTCAACCATTCAGTAGCCAGCATGCATCATTCACATTTATAGGAAAACAGGTTGACTTAAAGGCACAGGATGTTAGAACAAAAACAATCACCATCCCATCAAACAAATGAAATAAACTTGGGCCCTACCCCCACTGAGAGTGTCCCTTAAAATTCATCCCTTTGGGGTGGTCTCATTCTGAGTAAAATTACCATCAGACAAAGATGTTGGGAAGCATTCTGTTCATAATAGATATTAAAAAAAAAAAAAAAAAATAAGAGAAATGTGAATTGTTGGAGAAGCCTGGGAAGCAATATTTTGCTTGAACTCAAAATAATAACACTGTACTTTCTGTTCTTCCACAGAATGACATCACTCCTCTACATGTTGCATCAAAAAGAGGAAATGCCAACATGGTAAAACTATTGCTTGATCGAGGAGCTAAAATCGATGCCAAAACAAGGGTAAGGGTGCAACTTATGTACTTGCTTATGCCTATTTTCAGGAAGCAGATCTGCTTCTACTAATACCTTTGTTGCTGGCTCAGCCCTGGCTTTGTTATTTCCTTTGTTCAGGTCTCTTAGAAAATGACTGCTAAGCTGATTCTTCTTATAATTGGATAATGATCCCCATTTATAAAGCTTTAATATACATTTAAATAGTACTGGGATTTAATTATAGAAGCTAAGGCTTAGGTCCAGAGTTTTTGTTGAGTTAAATTTTTAAGTATTTAGTCACTATTTGATACTGCACACAGAGGTAATGGGCCAGTTTGATACTAAAACTGACATTTTATTTAAAAACAAATCTGTCTCCCTTTGCACACTGCTGGTAGGAATGTAAAATGGTGCAGCCACTATGGAAAACAGTATGGAGGTTCCTTCAAAAACTCAAAATAGAACTAGCATATGATCCAGCAGTCTACTTTGATGTATACACCCCAAACAATTGAAAGAAGTATCTTGAAGCCGTGTAATAGTCAAGAGGTGGAAGCAACCCGATATCCATAACAGAAAATGGTTAAAGAAAATGCGTTATGTACATACAGTGGAATGTTATTCAGCCTTATAAGGAAATCCTGTCACATTCCCCAGTATGAATGAGTCTTGAGAACATTATGCTAAGTGACAGAAGCCAGTCACCAAAGTACAAATCCTGCATGGTCCCACTTAAGGAGGTACCAACAGTAAACACATCGGAACAGAAATAGAATGGCGCTTGCTGGAGGCTTAGAGACAGGGAAATGGGGAGTTGATGAGTGTCAGTATTGTAAGACAAAGGTTTAGAGATGTCATACAACAACATGATTATAGCTAACACTACTTAACTGTGCATTTAAAAGTGGTTAGGAGAGTTAATTTTATATTGTGGTTTTTTTAACCACAATTTAACAAATTTTTTCAACATAGGTCAGTCTAGGCAGGTGTTTTGACATGTTAATTGTTTGGTGTGATGCACTGTGTGGGGAGGGGAAAGAAGTGAGACTTAGAATCAAGTTGGAATCCCAGAAAGTGAGCTTAGCTGGTTGACTTAGTTTGACAAGGCGATGTAACCTTCTGCATTGCAATTTCTGTGTCTGAAAATAAGATTGATGGCTTCCTTGAAGGCTTGTTGCAGTGATCAAGCTAATGTTTGTAAACTGTATTGACATAAAGTAGACCAGAAATAAATCCCAGCCATTACTAGTAGATGTACACCTCAGAGATATTGCAGCTTTGGTTTCGGACCACTGTGATGAAGCAGTATTGCAAGAAGGTGAGTCACAGGAATTTTTGGGCTTCCTAATGTGTATAAAAGTTATGTTTATACCATATTATAGTCTATTGTGTAAAAGTATTATGTCCTTAAGAATGTATACACTTTAAATTAAAAAATACTTTATTGCTTAAAAAAAAAAAAATCCTAACTAGTATTGGAGCCTTTAGCAAGTTATAATCTTTTTGCAATAGTAACATAAAAATCACTGACCAGAGATCATCATAACAAATACAATAAGAAGAAAGTTTGAAATGTTGCAAGAAGCACAAAAATGTGACACAGAGACACAAAGTGAGGAAATGCAGTTGGAAAAATGGCCTTGCCTGATGAGGGTAGCCACCAACCTTCAACTTGTGAAAAGAAAAAAAAAAGAGAGAGAGAGAGAGAGAGAAATGCAGTATATGCAAAGAGCAATAAAGCAATGCACAGTAAAATGAGTTGTGCCTGTATAATTCAGAGCTCCAGTTAACATTAAACTTCTGACCAGGGATTTTCTTTTTCGACATTTCATTTAAGAGCAAAATGTGTTCTTATAAATATCCGCCTCTCTAAGGGTTTTGGACAGTTTTCCCTGTCTTGTAATTGTATATCCTGCAATCCTGTGATTCCTCTTTCCAAGAATCCTGATATTTCTAAAACTGGTCCAGTAACCTGGACTTGGTTCCTGTAGTACCTTAATTCAGTACTTTATCTTTCACTGCACATATTCACTCAAGCAATTAATGATTATTGAATGCCTGCTGTGGGCCAGACATGGCTAAGTCATGGAGAAAGCCCACAAGCCCCCTCCCCTGCCCTCGTGAGGCTGATTGATCATTTGTCTGTTGTATACTCTGACTTGAAGATAGCCCAGCCCTGGGTATTTGACAGGAGACCAGACTTCTTTGTCTTAGTACTGATGAACCTGAAAGTATTATGCTTTGTATGTAGCATAAAAGAACAAGCTTTCTGGAGAGGGGAATGAAGGAAGATGAGCGTCTACCCCCTACAAGACTGTCTGTCTGGGGAAGTAAATTGAAGAGAGGTCTTATTGCACTGACCTGGCATTATTTGCTAAGAAGCCATCAGCAGTNGATGAACCTGAAAGTATTATGCTTTGTATGTAGCATAAAAGAACAAGCTTTCTGGAGAGGGGAATGAAGGAAGATGAGCGTCTACCCCCTACAAGACTGTCTGTCTGGGGAAGTAAATTGAAGAGAGGTCTTATTGCACTGACCTGGCATTATTTGCTAAGAAGCCATCAGCAGTAGGCTAGACCTGTTACTTTAAATGGCAGGGATGTTCTGCTGAGTACGGGAGCGGTTGCAAAAAAAAAATAGGTTAGATAATCATCGCTTAATGCCTCTTGGTTACCTGTAGAGGTAGAGGGTCATTTGTGAATACAGAAATTTTTGTGAAGAGTGAAGAGGGATACTGGAGCTGAGCAGAAGAGAGAAACTTGATACTTGGCTATCCAGCTGGATTTTAATGAAGTGTGTGGATTAGAAATGAGCATATTTTTTGCGCTCTTGATATAGTCATCAATCACCAGGACAGCAAAATTGCTTGTCAGTAATTTTGCATCATTTATCAAACACTTACTTGTTCTATTTGGTACAACGGGAAGAGGACAAGGTATGTAGGAAATTCAGGTCCTGCTGGGGTCCAGCCCCGGTGGATCCAGGGTGATTCGAAGGTGGGGACGGAGTCGGCGTCCTTGGAAAAATACATATTTAATTACAGATATAGAGAGAGATTAGAAACGGATAGTGTAGTAGGAAAATTAGTGGAGAAAGAGAGGCTGAATAACTTGGTTTACACGGAATAGCATCAATGCTCCAGATGGGAATTCAGCCAGAGAAACGGGGAGCAGAAAAGAACGACATGAGGGAATCAGTCTTTCCGGAAACTGATCCCATTTCTTTATTTTTCAGGTTTTCTTATATACCTTTTGTTACATATAGGGATGAATACAGAGTCAGTTAGGGGTCAGCAGTCCTGACCTTTATCAAAATCAGGTGCTTTACATAAAAAAAAAAGGTCTTAGGGGTTTTACCTCATCTTTTGGCCATGAGACCTGCTGACATTTTATGATCCTTTCTTTCTGATAACCAAAAAACTTATTTTTTCCAAGGGTGTTTTTTCTTAAACCAGGCACCACCCTCCAAATAAAGTTGCATTCCTGTAGGGTGAGGGTGTAGTGAGTTACAATCAAGAAAGGAATTTATTTAACCCAAGGTTAACATGATCAATCTTAAAGGTTAATACTTATTTCTCCTATATGCTAGTTATATTCATTATAAGGGCAGGGAATATGGAGATTTAGCAGCAAACATCAGCCCAACAAATGAAAATCCTTTCACCAATGTTCCCCTTAAGATCTATTTAGTCTTAAGATAGTGATAAAGTTACATTTTTACATAGCAAGGACACAGTGATTTATAACAAAGTACCGTGATCTATAACAAAAGAGAAAATTTGTTAACTCAAAAAGTCTAGTATTGCTAACCTTAAAAACTACTATATTTCCTTTTCTATATTCCAAATACATTGATTAATATATTCCCAGGTGCCTAAGGATATAGAGGCTTGGCAGCAATCATTGACTCAACAAGAAGAAAAGCCCTATGCTAATTAAGACTCTCAAAATCCTCCAAAACTCTCTGTGCTGTTTATGGTTGAGAGGTAGTAAACAATCATGGGTCAGCAGAGAGGTTTGACCTGAGACACCCTTGTCCCACCCAGGGCAGGGAATTAGCAGCAATTATTGACACAACAAATGAAAAAACCCTTCACCAATATAATTCCCAACCAACCCACTATACTAATAATTTCTAACTTCCCACAAGAATTTGCCTTTAGTAAGTCTAAAACATCTCGTGCCTCTCACGGTCGGGAGGCTATAAATCATCACATGCGGCAGGATGTGATGATTTCCTATACAGACAGGCTAGATGACCTTCATTCGAAACACTCTTGTCACACCCAGGAATTTTTATTGCCTTGGAGCTGCACGTTTACTCCTTCTCTGAGAGAAACGGTTATGGGGGAGAGCCCCCCGGAAAGTCAAAGGTGTAGGTGAGAGCAAAAAACAGACTGGTTTTGGGGTAGATGCTCGGGAACAGGGGGTCTCCTGAGGCTTGACCACGCCTTTGCGTATGCCGAAGCCTCCTTCCTCATGACCTTTGCCATGGGCGGAGTTCCTCACGCTGGCCCCCGGCAAGGTCTCATATTAAAGGGGCACGTGGTGTCACAGGGGAGGCTAGAATGAAACATAGAAACACTTCTGGAAAAAAAGCATCAGACGTGCAGAATACGGGACATAGCCGAATTCAATATACACTTAGTTTCCATGCCATTTTGCCTCCTTGTTTTGAAAGCCTGTCTTATTTTAAACAAAACATAGACTCCTTTTTACCAGTCACTCAGTTTCAACGTGGAGTTGCTTTTCTCCTGTGTTATGTGAGTGCTATGTGGATGTGAAGAAAACTTAGAGAAACAATAGTCATTCTTCTATTGTTGTCTTGCTTGGGGTGGACGGGTGGTGTCACTTGAGAACAAACTGAATTCCTGGCAGACTGTATGGAAGAAAACATAGTACATACCCCACATATGTCAACTATTTTGCGTTCACCTCATCAAAGCTTCCCTGCTCTCTTGCTGAAATGACTGAGTAGTTACTCAGTGTGTGGGTGAAAAGGAGGGAGCTATAAAATTTAGAGCGCCCTAGGGACAAGCCTGAAAACGGAAAGCCATTTTTTTTATAAATACAAGTTTTAATGATTCAATCCAGTAGCTCTTTAGAAAATAAATATTGTTATCTACCCATCTCCTTCCTGCCAGGTACTTCCTACTTGTGTAGCTACCTCGTTGCATCAACAGTCTGACCTGCTACACACCAGCGCCCTAGATTTAGTTCACTCAGCACGCTCCAAGGGCCCCCTCGTTGGCCTGCTGTGTTCCGCGCATGTGTTGCTAATCTAATAAAGGATTTGGTTCAAAAGCAGCCTCTTACTGCCCTTTCAATCAGGGAAGGAAACTTGGATTGTAGTCAGAGTGGTTTAGGTTGGAATCTGAGCAAGACCTGATGAGCTGGAAAAGCAGGCTGAGAGTGAATTTTTTCTACCCTGGTACCTGATTTCTGGTCTTAAGTGTGACTAGCAAGTGAAATCACAACCCTAGGAAAGCTCATCCTCCTGAGTCTTAGGTTCCATCTCAGTACAGATGGTGAGTTGTTCCGATGATTTCACAGGCTTTCCCCACTGCTGGGGCACTGGATGTTGTAACTTTAAGAACAATTAGTAAGGGTGGTGATATATGTTGGGGTGATGTGACCAAGATGGCGAAGTATGAGACCCCAGCCCCCACCACCCACAAAGATCAACAGTTAGACAATGATACGCTATCAAAAAGAGCTCAGGGAGAGCTTGGGAGTCCAACTGAGAAACTGCAGCAAGGACCTCCCTGGTGGTCCAGTGGCTAAGACTCCACACTCTCAAATGCAGGGGGCCTGGGTTTGATCCCTGGATGGGGAACTAGATTTTGCATGCCACAGTGAAGATCAAAGATCCTGCGTACTGCAGCTAAGACCTGACATAGCCAAATAAATAAGTACTTTTTTTTATATAAGAAGAAACTTCAGCAGCACAGTGGAACAAAACACTGGAAAATAACTCACGAAAAGGTTGCTTGCAGCATCTGATCCCCTAGGCCAGCGCTACTCGGGCAAGGGTGAGCCTCCCCAAGTAGGAAGAAGTTTTCCTCACCAAGAAAGGGAGAACGGGGTGAGCAGCCAGCCTCCCCAGCCTTTCGGGAAACTGAGCAAAGGACTCGCTTGGGTCTCACCCAACCAGAGGCTGACAAAGCTGAGATGAATGGAGATGGGGAGGAGCAAGGAAACAGCAGGGCTGCCAGCGTCAGCCACGTGATGGGGATAACTGAGGCTCCCTGTGACCTGCTCTCAGACCCCAGCACCTTTCCCCCTGAAGTAGCCAACAGCCAGCACAGCTGACACAGACCCCCTGTAGATGTCACTGGTTTTTGTCCTGCGGATATTCTCGTTCGCGGACACCAGCCGTCTGAGCCCCTCCCTGCTCCTCACCTCCCGCTGCCTTGCTGGGGCTCAGGATCCACAGCAGCAGCCAGCCCAGACCTCTGTGGCCACACAAGTACATGACACCAGCCTAGAGCCCTGTGGGTGACCCCCACTTCTGTGCATGTGCTGGGGGCTGGCTCCCCCAGCTGTGCACTTGCACACTGCAGGCCAGATCCTCATCACAGGCTTCTACTGCTGGACTGTACCTACGGCAAGATCCTTCAGTATGGAACGGCAAGCCAACAGCCAAGACCCTCACAGCTGCCTGAGGGCCTGAACCTGGCTCTATTTCTAGTCACTGGCCTCCATCACTCAGCATGTGCACGCTCCCAACCAGACCCTCATGACCCACCCCAGCTGCCATACATGCTCCTGGGGAGACCCTGCGACCACAGTAGACACCAGGCCTCCACAGCTCCTGTGGGCCAGGCCTGGCCCTGTCTCCTGTCACTGACCTGCACCACCAGGCTCATCGGCAAGGAACCCCTCCAGCTGGGCACCTGCACGCCTCCAGCTTGATGGCCGATACCAGCCTCCAAGGCAATGCACCCATGGTGAGACCTTGCAGCCACAGTAATGAATGCTGACAGCCAAGGGACCCCACAGCTGCCAGTGTACCTGCAGTTGGCCCAGACCCTTGGCAGCTGGCCCTCGCCCCTACCTGTCTGTGTAAGTCTGAAATGAGCATTAGCGACTACATAGGCACCTGCAACTGGCCCCTGCAACCGAGTTTGTATACACCACGGGCTTCAGCCCCCACCACTGCCTGCCAGGTCCTGAGCCACTGGACCTGAGATGCACTGAGGTCTCCACCGGCCCTTGCAGTCACTGTGGTCAATGCTGTGCCCCCCAGCAGCCTGAACAGATGAGACATCAGCCCCCAATCCTGTATCTGAGAGCCTGTACCACTAGATGCAAGGTTAGAGAATCTTCCAGCATGCTCCCACCATAGAAGAAAGTCTTTCCATACCAAAGTCAACCCATAAAGTCTGAAAGAGATGACTGCTTCTGTAAATGCACAGCATCTATGCAAGGCTACAAGGATCAGGAAGGGATCGAGGGTAACATGACATCACCAAAGGAACACAGCAAAATTTCACTAACTTGGCTGGACAAAGGATTCAAAATAAGTGTTCTCGAGATGCTCAGAGATCTACAGAAAACACAGGTAAGCAGTTTAACAAAATCAGGGGAAAAAATACAAACTATTCAAGAAGTTCAATACAGAGATAGAAAACATAAAAAGACAACCAACCAAATTTTGGAGCTAAAAATAACAATGACTGTGATGACCTAGAGGGGTAGGATGGGAGAGGGGACAGAGGTGCTAGAAGGAGGAGATATATATGTATTTATGATTGATTATGTTGTATAGCAGAAACCAATGCAACATTATAAAGCAATTATCCTCCAATTAAAAAAAATTTCAGTACGGTAATTGAACTGAAGAATTCAGTAGACAGCTTCAACAGTAGATTGGACCAAGCTGAAGAAATTGATCTATCCAGTTTGAAACTATGCAATCGGAGGAACAAAAGAAATAAAAAGGAACGTAGAAAACCTATAGGACTTAAGTGACTTAAGGATTAAGTGAAAAGAATCTACCTATCATGAGAGTCCCAGAAAAAGAGACTCACTGATGACTTAATAACTTAGATTGCTACTCTGTGGGATCTTTTAGATGTGGAATCTGAAAACATTGTATTTTGGAATGGAATGGAACAGAGAATGGAATGGTGGTTGCCAGGGGCTGAGAGGTAGGGGAAATGGGGTGATGTTGGTTAGATAGTACAGACTATCAGCTATAAGATGCATAAGCTCACGTATCTAGGGTACAGCATGGTGGCTACAGTTGACAATACTGTATTGTACACACCGAAAGTTGCTATGACAGAAGAGCTTTAACAGTCTCTCCGTAACAATGACAACATAATTTAAGAGGTGATAGTGGTGGCAAATGTGCCGCGACATGTACAGATATCAAGGCAAGTGCTTCAATCTGATCTATATATAGCATGCTAATTTGTTTCTTTATAGAAATGCATTGCTAAGAATGACTACTTATGGTAACTGCTGCTGCTGCTGCTGCTAAGTCACTTCAGTCGTGTCCGACTCTGTGTGACCCCATAGACGGCAGCCCACCAGGCTCCCCCGTCCCTGGGATTCTCCAGGCAAGAACACTGGAGTGGGTTGCTATTTCCATGTAATTTTTGCTCTCTGCAAGGCTAGCATGTGTATTTGCATCCTTTCTAAAGGAAGAGACTTTGCAGTGGATGGCCTATTGTCATTTTTATTTTCCTTCGCATCAGTTCACAGCCAAATCAGAGGCTCAATATGGACCCTAAATTAGAACCAGTTTAAAACTAATTTGGCAACTTCTGAGTTTAAACCGATCTAAATTAGATTCTAAGTTAGAACTGGTTTAAAACTTTGTGGCAGCTTCTGAGTCCTCCATCTCCTTTCACCGACTCAAGTCCTCCATCTCCTTTCACCAACTCTTCTCAATCCAATAACAAAGGCAACTGTGCCTGTATGTAGCGTTCCAGAGAATATTCAGGAGTTCCAGGTAGAGTCAGTAATAATAATACTGCGGTTCCCAGACTGTGGTTCTCCCCCCTTCCTCCTCCAGCTTCCAGCCTTTCTAGCAAGGTACCACTGCCCGCCTCTCCATAGAATCCCACTACTACAATATTACATCCAAAGCTACACCTTGACACTTGGAAACACACATTCATCTTAATATCTATAGCACTTAGTACTTCCTGGCACACACTAGATGTTTAATAACTATTTGCTGAATATATTAGATAAGCACTTCCTAATGTTACATTTGTCAAAATGTCTTACTTGATTTTATACTGGTCCTGTGATAATGGGATTATGGGGCTTCCCCTGTGGCTCAGCTGGTAAAGAATCCGCCTGCAGTGTGGGAGACTTGGGTTCGATTCCTGGGTTGGGAAAATCCCCTGGAGAAGGGAAAGGCTACCCACCCCAGTATTCTGGCCTGGAGAATTCCGTGGACTGTATAGTCCGTGGGGTCACAAAGAGTTGGACACGACTGAGCGATTTTCACTTTGTGTTGATATAATTTTGCTCCCTGAAGTTAATGGCCTCCAAGTGATTTATAAGAATAAAGAGATATTTGTGTACAGGTAGATGTCCTGTAATTTTAGCCTCTCCTTTTCCCAGAAATGCAGGTTGCCCTGGTGGCTCAGACAGTAAAGAATCTGCCTGCAATACAGGAGGACCTAGGTTCAATCTCTGAGTCGGGAACATTCCCTGGAGAAGGGAATGGCAGCCTACTCCAGTTTTCTTGCCTGGAGAATTCCATGAACAGAAGAGCCTGGTGGGCTACAGACTATGGGGTTGCAAAGAGTCAGGCACAGCTGAGCAACTAGCACATTTTTTTCTTTCCCAGAAATGCAACTGGTTGTATTTATCAGGTTAAATATGAGGGAAAAATAAATATTGGTATTGAGTTTTGCTTTCCATTATATTTCCAGAAGTGTGATTGCCTTGATTAAGAATAATTTATTAAACTATTAAATATTTCATAGTCATAAAATAGTGTCTATTGAAGAGATGTTACCTGACTTCTTATCAGAAACTCTGGAGATCAGAAGACAACAGAACATCTTTAAGGTGCTGACTGAAAAGTATTTGCTAATCTAGAATTTATATCCAGTAAAATATATTTCCATAATAAAAGTAAAATAAAAACAGTATTATATAAGCAAAAGCTGAGATAACTTGTTACCATCAAACCCCTACTAAAAGAAATATTAAAGGAAGTTCTTAATTCTGATGTAAGATAAACAATACTAGAAGGAAATGTGGATCTAAAGTAGAGAACAGTTAGAAGTAATAATCAGATAAAAGCTATTTTTATTTTCTTAAAATTTTTAAAAATTGATTGTTTAAATAAAATATCAATTTGTTATAAGATTTATAATGCATTTAAGTTAAATATATATAGCACAAAATATGAAGCTACTAATATAAATGAAATTATAATATTGTAGAATTCTCATAGATGAAATTATATAACAATACATAATAACATAAATTCTATTACTTTATAAAATAGTTAATATTATTTAGGCTGTGATAATTTAAAAGGATATTTATTTTAATCTCTAGGAATACCACTTTTAAAAACAGGAAAGGAAAGAAAGAGTTTTGTTAAAAAGCCAAAGGAAGAGATCGTCAGTGATAGATACAGTGAACCAGTCCCTGGAAAACCAAATTGTACTCAGTTAACCCAAAAGAAGATAAAAGAAGAGACAAAAAAAAACTCACACAGAAGAGAGTGGAAAAATACACAACAGATATTATAAGGGTGTGTTCTAGGCTCAGAAGGAAAGCTCCAGTTTTCTGAGCAGAAAGAACAACAAGGAATTCTACCTCATTTTAGTTTGATTTTAAACATATAGAATGCATGGCAGGACAGCAGGGAAGGCCACTAGAAAGATATATTTCTCTCTCCTGTATATAAATGGCAGAAATGAATTCTTGATGTTAAAAGGAGATTGCTTGCTGCAGTGGAAGAGATCCAGTCCCTCTGATGCAGGAACTAAGTTCTAATGTGAGTCTAACTGAGTCGAAGTCCTAACGTGAACCAGTGACTTGCATGTGACCTTGGGTAGGCACATTAATCCTTGGAGCAGCACTTTCTTATCTATAAATGCAAATTCTGATGCCTTTCTCTTGTGTTGTTTTAAAAATTCAGTAAGATCACAAATATAAAATGCCTTTAACAATAGAGCAGTCTCAAAAAATGTTATTTCACTTCCTCTCAGGCCAAATCTACATGCACAAAATGAGGATACAGTCAGAATTTTTAGAGAAAAATACATGTATGAGAATAGTTTGACTGTTAGAATGTAACCAGTCCCTTTTAATTTCTCTCTGGCTATCATTATAACTCTCCTCTCCTGGGTACTACCTGCTTTTTCTTTCATTGTTTTTAATCTTCAGTTAAATATCATATCCCATTTTATATCCATGACAAAGAAGAAAGTGTATATCCAGAGTTTTCTGCTTGATTTCCTTTCCTTCTCTTGGGTGTGTTTTTTGCTTAAAAGGAAGAATGGAAAGGAACCTAGAGGATACTAATCAAAATAAATGTGTCTTTTTCTGAAAGTGTTTCCCAAGTCATGAATTTGTGTCATTTCAGTATTATCTTTGAGCAAGTTCAACTTGTTAAGGACATTTTCTGGGTTCAGTATTCCTAAGTGTGATGCTTGAATGTCCCACTGCTTTTCAGAAAAGCTAGACCTGAAAGCAAATCTTTTTGACCTTGGAGTGTGCAGGCTTTTGCTCTTTGTCTAACACTAGAGAGCCTTTTGTCTAGCCAGTGAAGTGCTGTTGCCTACCTCACTAATAAGATCGCTGCCACTGAAATGAAATATGAGATCTAGACTCGCCAGTTTGCATTGCTTCAGAATTCTTCCCAAGGGAATACTTGTTCATTATGTTAGTGCTTTAGAAATCAGGGGAATTGGAAAAAAACCCACTCACCCCATGCAATTTCATTTCCCTCCCATAATGTTACTATGGCAACTCCACATCCTTGCTCCTTCTCTCCTGTCCAACTGCATATATTGCCTATCTTGAGGCAGCCTCCCTTGAGCCCCAAGAACTGCCTTTGTCAAGCATTTTTCAGTTGGAGGTCAAAACTATATCCTGTTGTATATGGTTGAGGGACTGCTTTTTGGTCCAGGACCATTCAAAGTGACACTGTGCATTAACTGTAAATTTCTAGGTGTTGGGAATGAATAAGAACCCTTATATTGGAAAAAACCATTGCTCTAATTTTAAGGAAAAGAGTTCCCTGCTATGTAAACCAGTACACTGCTACGTTACAAAACAAAATATCCACAATAGCTCTTATTTTAAAGCTTATTATAATGTCCTGAAATAGAAAAATGAGGGAAGACCTTAATTAGAGCAGATATTCTCATGTTTCTCTTACTTTCTAATTCTTTTTTTTACTGAAGTATAGATTTACAATGGGTTAATCTCTGTTGTACAGCAGTGATTCAGATATACATACATATACTTTTTCAAATTGTTTTCTGTTATTTATCACAGGATATTGAATATAGTTCCCCGTGCTATACAGAAGGGCCGTGTTGTTTATTCAGTCTATATCTAATAGCTTGCATCTGCTTAACCCAAGCTCCATCCTTCCATTCACCTCACCTGCCCCTTGGCAACCACAAATCTGTTAACACTCCATGTCTGTGAGTCTGTTTCTATCTAGTAGATAAGTTCTTTTGTATCGTGTTTTAGATTCTGCATATAAGTGATATCATTGGCATTTGTCCTTCTCTTTTTGACTTGCTTCACTTGTATAATAATCTCTTTGGCTTTCCTGATAGCTCAGTTGATCAAGAATCCGCCTGCAATACAGGAGACCCTGGTTTGATTCCTGGGTCAGGAAGATCCGCTAGAGAAGGGATAGGCTACCCACTCCTGTATTCTTGGGCTTCCCTTGTGGCTCAGCTGGTAAAGAATCTGCCTGCA
>SJYX01017430.1:5784-16157 GCA_006410675.1 Oreotragus oreotragus
GTCAGCTCCAGCACCCAGGCAGAGAATGGACACTGTTGTTCCCATGAAAAGCTTTTCTCACCTGTGTGCTGGTCTCAAAAATTTTTTATTATTTTTAATGTAATTTTTAAAATTGAAATATTGTTTATCTACAGTATTGTGTTAGGTTCAGGTGTACAGCAAAGTGATTATTTTTTTTTCAGATTATTTTCCATTACGGGTTATTACAAGATATTGAATATTGTTCCCTGTGTTTTACAGTAAATCTTTGGTGTCATCTGTTTTATGTATAGTAATTTGCATCTGTTAATCCAATACTCCTAATTTATCCCCCCCCGCCATTTCTTCCTTGGTAACCATGTGTCTGTTTTCTATGTGAGTCTGTTTCCATTTTGTATATAGAGTCACTTATATTAATTTTCAGATTCCACATAAGTGTTACCAAAGAATATTTGTCTTTCTCTGTCAGACTTACTTCACTTAGTGTGATAATTTCTAAGTCCATCCATGTTGCTGCAAATGGTATAAAGCCTTTTTAAAACAAGAGAAAACTAGAAGTTGAAGCTCAAAATGAAGCTGGGGAGGGAAATGGCTAGTGCTATAGGTTCCATAACATTGTGAACTGTACACCCAAAACTAGTTAGCATAATTAAAAAAACAAGCCAACTAGGGAGGGAATGGATATTTTTCTGCACCTCTTTATGCTGCTCTGATCTGTTCCATAATCACTCCAAGCATGAGTTTTCTTTTTCTTCCAGGCCGGGCCATCTCCTTTGTGACCAAGAACTTCTTTTCCAAATTTAATGGAAACAGAGGTGGTGCCCCCAATGTGGCTGTGGTGATGGTGGACGGCTGGCCCACAGATAAGGTGGAGGAGGCCTCAAGGTTTGCGAGAGAGTCAGGAGTCAACATTTTCTTCATCACCATTGAAGGTGCCTCTGAAAATGAGAAGCAGTACGTGCTGGAGCCCAACTTTGCAAACAAGGTACGCCTTCTACGTAAGGTATGTAAGTGGGAAACCCACCCAATATAAGAACGCCCTACACTTTGCACAGCTGTAGCAGCCATCCAGGCTGTGTCTCTTGTGTTTTTCAAATGGATGTTAAGCTCATTTCTAGGCACGAGGGCCTCCAGTGAGAGACTAGTGAGTCTGGAACCTGGAGTTACCCTTTCAAAGCAAAGCCCATGCACCTGGTGAACTGAGGTCTGGCATCAGCACCTTGGGAGGAGCAGGGTCCCCAAAGCCTCACATCAGAGTCTCCCCTGAGTGCCTCTCATAGCCCCAAGGGACCTCAAACTGGGCAGTCCAGCAAGTCTTCACAGGAGCACACACATGGGCACACATGTACCACAAGTCAACTAATCTGATAGACAAGAAAAGGAGAGGTACTAAACCACATCAGGGAGCACAGGCTTTCAAACTCAGCTACCCCTGAGTTCTGCAGAGATCCCAACAGGACATAGAAGCAGAACAGATGGGAATCTAGGCCCATTCCCCCAATGCAGCTCACTTTGTGTATGCTTTATACAGAAGACCCCACATAAACATTTCTCCAAAGACAGGACCCCGAGTTTAAAAAGGAAAGGAGGAGGACAGGAGTGAGGATGCCCCCCCGTGTTAGCAGCCTGTCTCCAGATCCACTGGGGCTCAGCTTCCTGCACAGATCCTGCACTTCATCATCATTCTCATCTCCCTTAACTTCTAGGACCCAGTGTGGTTCTTACTTCACTTGCTCCCTCCTCTTTTCCGTCTTGTACCCAAAGCATAGTCTTCCTTGGCCCTCTCCTCTGTTATCAGAGGAGTTTTTCTCCCTCCAGAACCTCTCCCAGGGCCACAGCTTCAGCCTTACTTCATCATCATTCTCATCTCCCTTAACTTCTAGGACCCAGTGTGGTTCTTACTTCACTTGCTCCCTCCTCTTTTCCATCTTGTACCCAAAGCATAGTCTTCCTCGGCCCTCTCCTCTGTTATCAGAGGAGTTTTTCTCCCTCCAGAACCTCTCCCAGGGCCACAGCTTCAGCCTTCACTCACAAGCAGTGACACACTTGTGTGTCTCCCACCCTGCTTTCTCTGGAGCTCAGTAGCCATCTGTTCCAAGCTAATTGACTAGTCTCCACCCAATGACCTGAAGAACCTTAAATCCTACATGCAACGTGTCAAGTGCCTCATCTTTCCCACTCAAATTCCTTCTTCCTCTGGACTGTGCATTGGCCCCACAGCCATCCCAGACAGCCGGAGTTACCCCAGAACAACTTGTCAGCTCCCACGTCATGTAGCTCACATCTGCCCCATCTTTCCCATGCCCAGTGCCACCTCCCCGGTTCAAGTGAGTATTGATACTTTACATCTCTTCTGTCTCCCTTCTGGATCTCCCCAGTTTAGATTTCACAATGCATCTCATGCTTTTCCCCAGTCCCACAGGGTCCTTGCTCCAAATCCTTCTCCATTTGCTGTTACTCCTGAGGTCTTCTGGAGGGTGGTCTTAACTCAGCTTCCTAGCTCCAGCCACCCAGTGTCCTGCCCATGCCAGCACCATGCTCTCTCTGTTGTGACTCACTCAGACTGCCTGGTGGGAATCTCCGCCCCCCATCCATTGGCTAGAATTCAACTCAGCCTCGACACCCCTCTCATATGGCGCCTAAGCCATGGAAAGTTTTGTGAACCCCACTAGGCTTTTACAAACCAATTAAAGTACATTTCCCAGGACATTTTAAAGTCATTTCTTATTTTCAAATAATGTTTTAATTATACACCTTCATCCCAGCCAGCAGGTCTGTGATTCTCTCTGTGACCTCTGGAGAGGCAGTGGCAAGGGAAAAGGTCACTTCCAGGAGCATACCAACCAGGTTGCTCAATGTTTACTTGCAGGCACCTTGAGTTTTTTCTGGAACATGCTTGGGCACAAGTAAACATTCATTTGCCTGGAGGCGGGGTTGTCCAGGGGACAGATCTGGGGTTCTGAGGGCAGAGAGATTTGAGTTGTGACCTCAAGGATGTCGCTTCACAACTGGCCCTCGGTTTGTTCCTTCATGACAAATGCGTTAGAATTCTACCCTGTAGGGTTAAGGTGGGCAGGGGGTGGGTAGTGAAATGATGTTAAGAACTTCTAGTTGGGTGCCGGACACAGGTGTGGAACCCCCTTCTTGCTGCAGGCAGGTCTCCTCTCTAACCAGTTCTTAAGCTTCATCTCCTGTGTGCCTTTTGTTTTCCCAATCAGAACAAAAGCTTTCTTTAATCCTCGTGGGTTGGTGCCCACCAATGCCAGCCTTATGGCTAGCTGCCAGGACAAACCAAGGAATGCAGGCAGGTCTCCTCTCTAACCAGTTCTTAAGCTTCATCTCCTGTGTGCCTTTTGTTTTCCCAATCAGAACAAAAGCTTTCTTTAATCCTCGTGGGTTGGTGCCCACCAATGCCAGCCTTATGGCTAGCTGCCAGGACAAACCAAGGAACCTGGAGGGGCATAAATATGAAGCTGAAACCAGCAATTCCCCTCTCCTGGTGGATTTGCTTGACTGATGGTTCTCCATGAAAGCAGAAGCCTGGCTGAGGGTGGGGGAATGGGTCAGAGATAACTGGAGGGGTCTCTGCCCTGTGAGCACCAGACTGGGTAAACCGAGATGGACAGAGGCCTTAGGTGGCCGGTCGTGGTGATCCATTGGAGGGTGAGCCCCCTGACCTGGCGGGTGGCCTGCCCCTGTCTTCCAGGCTGTGTGCAGAACCAATGGCTTCTACTCACTCACTGTGCAGAACTGGTTCAGCCTCCACAAGACCGTGCAGCCCCTGGTGAAGCGGCTTTGTGACACCAATCGACTGGCCTGCAGCAAGACCTGCTTCAACTCGGCCGACATTGGCTTCGTCATCGACGGCTCCAGCAGTGTGGGCACCAGCAACTTCCGCACGGTCCTCCAGTTCGTGGCCAACCTCAGCAGGGAGTTTGAGATTTCAGACACGGACACGCGGATCGGGGCCATGCAGTACACCTACGAGCAGCGGCTGGAGTTTGGGTTCGACGAGTACAGCACCAAATCTGATGTCCTCAACGCCATCAAGAGGGTGGGCTACTGGAGTGGAGGGACCAGCACGGGAGCTGCCATCAACTATGCCCTGGAACAGCTCTTCAAGAAGTCCAAGCCCAACAAGAGGAAGCTAATGATACTCATCACTGATGGGAGGTCCTATGATGATATCCGGATACCGGCCATGCTCGCCCATCACAAGGGTGAGTGGGCTGGTCTTGCTGGCCAGTCTGGGGCTGAGCAGACCTCTGGGTCTTGATGGGTTGTCTCTCTGGGCACCGGTTTTGTCTAGTACCTAATAAAATGTTGACAACCCTAGGGCATTAGGGTGTAGTTCAACACCACAGGGCCCTCTGGGTGGTGAAGAAGGATCAGACAAGGACACAAGGGTAGTTTCCACAGCATCAAGGCCTGCGGACGCTACCCCTCTTCTTTACACCCTACACTCAGAGGCTCCCCACACCAACACCTGCGTTAAAGAGGAATTTGACTCCTCATTCTAATCTCCATTGAAGACCACAAAATTGTGTTAGAAACTTGAAAATGGATGTTTTAAAACAGAAGTATAATAATATTATATAAGAAATTGCTAACCAGATATTGGAGGTTTAGCGGGGAGACCTCAAATAAATTTTCATTCAAAATATTTAAAGAGATATTTACATATGAAATTTGGAAGAGGACAACAGAAAGTTTGAAACCATGAAAAATGAGCAAAACGTTTTTTGTAAATGTTCAAAAAATCAGTCATAAGTAATGCCTTTTGGACAAAATCTATATCTAATCCTTGTTTTGAAAGGCGCCATAAAATACAAGGAAAATACAAACAACCTGAGAAAACCCCTAGTGACAGTAAGACTAGTAATGACAATAAAAGTAAACGGAGTCATCAGTGAACCAAAAACCTGTAGTAAGTACTAGTGAACAAGACTTACCTATTGTGGGGAAGTTTTCACGTGTGTGTGTATGCACGTGTATGCACATACGTGTGCGTGCACTGAGTCTCTGCCTCCATTTAATTTGGGTTTGTTTGCAGGATTTCCCATATTCTTTAAAGCTGCTTTTAATCCTTTCTGAAACAAGGAGGGATATAAAAATAAGCTTTCAGGAACCAATATTTCTGGCTTCTGGAAAAGTAACCAGACACCAGGTTCAGACAGTCTTCCTAGTGATTTAGCCCATAGGGAGCACTCATAATGGTGGGATGGCAGGTGGCCCACGTGCCAGCAGTCACAAGGCCCCTTGGGCTCCTGTCAGCAGAGTGAAGATGGTTTATGGTTTAGAAGCAAACTGCTCGAAGTTCCACAGTGCGTGAGCAGAGCCGGGTGGGGCAACTCTTGATGACAAGCCCAAGATCGCCCGTCCCCAGCTTGTGTTCAGCTCCTCTTACTCATTTTTCTCGATGCCTCTTCTTGAGCCTCCCCCAGAGGGTATCCTTGACCCACTGTCAGGAGAAAGTGAAGACCTAGGATGATGTCCCAGACACCGTCAGGGCTACCATGCTCTGCTGCTGCTGCTAAGTCACTTCAGTCGTGTCCGACTCTGTGTGACCCCATAGACGGCAGCCCACCAGGCTCCCCCATCCCTGAGATTCTCTGGGTACCTTTAAACAACAAGGACCAACAGAGGACATGGAAGCCATGAGCACTGGGTGTCCCTGAGGGTGTCCAAGCCAAGGCTAGGGGACCATCTACTTCAGTCGTGTCCGACTCTGTGTGACCCCATAGACGGCAGCCCACCAGGCTCCCCCATCCCTGAGATTCTCTGGGTACCTTTAAACAACAAGGACCAACAGAGGACATGGAAGCCATGAGCACTGGGTGTCCCTGAGGGTGTCCAAGCCAAGGCTAGGGGACCATCTATCAGAATTGCCAGTAGAAAGTTCTCTACAGTAAGGTTGGACTGCAGGATGCGAAAAGCTAAATCTCTAATACTGGTCTTGTTGTCTTTACTTGGGCCAGGGGTGGGAGAGGGCAGCCCTTCCATCTTTGAATAGAAAGGAGATCTGAGTGGGTCTAAGCCCTGTTCTGCAGCTAAACTCTTCCTGTGACCACTTGGCAGCATTTTTAAAGCCCAACCCTGACTTTTCCCAATGTAGATAATGTTCAGAGAAAAGACACTGGAAAGGTGAGAAAAAGACCTGGCAGCTTAATGAGCCACAATAGGAGAACAGCTGAGCCCAGAACCACCTGTGGTGTGGATGGCGCTCCCATCAGCAGGAAAGGAACCCGGAAGATGCTAGAGAAAGCCCCAGCCCTGAGGATGGTGGGGAGGTAGGGGAATGGAGCCTGGGCAGAAGCCCCTCCCCAGACTCTGCCCGTCATCTCATGGCCATCTTGTTTATCTCACTCTGGTCAGCCTGGAAAGGGCATGGGAATAGGTCATCACCTGCCCACTAGCTGCCCCAGTCAAGAACCACACTCCGGGCAGTCTGCCGCCTCACTAAGGACACATGCCTGCTCTCTGAATTCCTCTTCTCCCTGAGGCATCTCAGTCCATGGTTACAGCCCAAACCCTTTAATCCTACTATGTTCCCATTTGTATCTAGACACGCTCCAGTCCCTCCCTTCCTAAAGAGGGAAATAATTCCCTTTGACCCCATGTTCTGGCTCCAGTTACTGCCTGCCTCCTCTTTACAGCCACACGCCTACTGCCCCATATCTTCATTTCTCNCTCCAGTCCCTCCCTTCCTAAAGAGGGAAATAATTCCCTTTGACCCCATGTTCTGGCTCCAGTTACTGCCTGCCTCCTCTTTACAGCCACACGCCTACTGCCCCATATCTTCATTTCTCTTTCAATCTCAGCTCACAGCAATCCACTTGGTTTCTTTGCCTTTGACTCCCTGGACACTTCTCCCTACAAACTACGGCATCTTGTTTATGTCTCTTCAGAATTCAGTGGATACATTTTCCCTTTCATCTCCAATGATCCCCCTGCAGCAGTCAGTGCTGTTGGCTCCTTCCTTATCTGTAAACACTTACTTTTCTGTGGTGACGGAGCAGATGCTGGGTCGCCAGCTCTCCAGGTCCTTGTGCAAAGTTTTCCTGCTCCGGAAATCCTCACGGTTGGAGCCTATGGCTTATAAAGTCACCCTCAAGCCAAAAGTGATTCAGCTCTACTGGTTTGGTTTGGTTTTTTGGCCAAGGTTTGCGGCAAAGAGAAGGCTTATCCACAAGGCAGGCGGGAGAACCAGTCACAAGTCCAGAGGATAGCAAACAAAGGAGTGAGGCATCTGAGTTGTGGGTAGGAAAAGATATGGAATTGTTCTGCGCAGGTGTAACTAAGCTACAGGCCTCTGCATGTGTTCTAAACACTAAGTGGGCATTCACGCATGCCAGGTTGAGGGGGTCAGTGGTCCTATCCAGTCTTAACCAGCTCAGCTGAACTAGACACAGCTGAGTCTCAGCTCAGCTGCCTCCAAGTTTCTGGAGAAGAACTCAGGCAAACATCTTACTGTTGAGGCTTGGAGCCACTATGCAGGACACAAAACAATCTTGATTAGTGAAGGCAGGTGGATTTGACTACCCATCGCTTCACTTACATTTAAAAGATCTTGAACTGGTTTTTGAGGCAGTTAAGACTCAGTTTTGCGTGACTTTACACACAGAGCAGGTGTGTGGCATGGGGTATCATCTGCAGGGCACCAAGTTTTGCTTGTCCCAGATATCATTCCCTTGCTGCTCCTCGTGAAATTCTTATCATGGATTGACTCCATTCTTCTGTTCTGTTGTTGTTGTTTTCTCCAAACGATGGTAAATCCCTGTGAAAGAACAGCTGTATCAATTTCACTGCTGCTGGCTTGCAGCACATGTTCATGCTTTGGGCACATTTCTGATTTTGGATTTGGTTGCTTTCAAGCACAATGGCCACCAGAGTGGCAGGAAGGCAAGGGTGGCTGTCCACACTTTTCCTTGGGACATTCACTTTATCCACCCTTTGTCCCCACAGGTGTGATCACCTATGCCATAGGTGTGGCGTGGGCTGCCCAGGACGAGCTGGACATCATCGCCACTCACCCTGCCAGGGACCACGCCTTCTTCGTGGACGAATTTGACAACCTCTACAAAGTGGTCCCCAAGGTCGTTCAGAACATCTGCACAGAGTTCAACTCACAGCCTCGGAACTGAGTTCAGAGCAGGCCAAGCACCAGCAAAAGCTGCGCTCCCGACTGGCTCTGGGATGACCCCCAGCACTTTACGGGGCACACGTGGGACAGCCAGAAAGGCAGGGCTTGCAAACCACGTCTTGTTATTTTTCTTTGCCAGGGTGGCTTTTCATACTTGGAGTTAGAAAGATGATCATTAATTTGTAGGATGAGCCAAAAAGATACCTTGCTTTGGGAATGCTGGGGATTTTACATTTTGAGAATTGTTTTTAAAATAAATATTGAGAATAGAACAAAGCACTTACAACAGGCTTACCTAGAGATTTTGTGAGATTTTAAACATTTTTATCTCCAGTCAGAAATCTGTTAACTCTCCACAAGTTTCATTTTTGTCATGACAATATAGGAGTTGGTTAATTAAATGTTTGAAAGGATTTCATGCAATCACTCTGTGTTCTGGGGAGTGGTCACAGGGTTGTGGCAGGGCCACCCTCTGTTCATGCCCCAGAGCATCTGCCCTGTGCCCTCTCCTGGCTCAACGTGACAGCGCCCCCCCACACGGGTGCAGGGACAGTGTGGCACAGCAAGGCTGCTCCTGGTTCACCTTCATCTTCTCTCTTATGGGAATCACTGTGTTCCTGCAGTCTATGGGGTAGCTGGGGAATGGCCCTGGAGGACCACACTGACCTAGCTTCTTGTTTTTATTGGAGTATAATTGCTTTACAATGCTGTGCTGGTTTCTGCTGTACAACGAAGTGAATCTGCTATATGTATACATAAATGCCCTCCATCTTGAGCCTCCCACCCTTCTAGTGACCTGGCTTGAGAAGCAGTGCATCAGGCTGGTACAGCCGCTCTCAGCCCAAGCTGCCTGTTAGAATCATTTTAGAGTAAAATGCTCATTCCAGGTCCCATCCCAATCTATGAAAGCTGAGTCTTTGGGACAAAAGCCGGATCATCGGCAGGTCTGACGAGCTCTCTGATGATACTGAGGATGTGCTGCCAGGATGGAGAACTACGAGCTGCCTCGGAGGGTCAGTGTTAAAGCTGTTACCTGGGAGAGTCCCTGTTTATATGCCTGCTGTTCTGGGTCCCATTTAGTTTAATATCCATCTTGGATATTTCATTTGTTAACTAGATGCTACTATTAATAATTCCATTCAAATAAGCTGGCCTGGGTTTGATTGAACTCCACTTTTTACTTCGAAGACTTATTCATTAAGATATGAAATTACATACATGATAGGGAGCATTCAGAAGCATTCTAAATAGCTATACCCTACTTGACAAGTTATATTCTATAAAAATGTATTTTGGAGAATGGTACTCTGAATATAGGCCAAAAGATAGTACCTGTATTAATACTTGGGGCAAAATATTTATGTAAGAAATTTTGAATCAAAAATAGTATCCATTTAGTAGAATTTATGTAGAATTTACCAATCTCTCGATACCTGAGGGGTTATCGGCAATTAAAAATGTTGTGGTCTACTGAGAAAGGTGTCAATGATTTCAAATTTATTAACCATAAATTTTACATCAAAAGCAATTGCAAACAGATTTGTTCAAAAACTTCAAAATATGACAACTAGCTTCAAAAAAGAAATTCTTCATTAAGGTACCAGTGACAGATTTAGCTAGGAAACTAATTACAGGACATAAGTACTAGGGGTGATTATTCTGCCTATTATTTTGAATGTGCTGGTAATTGATATAAAGTTTTTTCCAATGTTGCTTCAATGTACACAAGTTAATTTTTTAAAGAAAAGTCTTATTTTGGAAGACAGCTTTGGAATATAATTATTTTACAGAGGCTTTAATGTGAAAACCAATTTGTCATCAATAAGTAAATATTTCCAAAAATTATATAACTTAATTATTTTGGTGTTCTCTTTCATTTACTATACCAGTTTGGAAAGTAAGTTATATGGTCACCCTAGCTATAGGTATCATAATTTTGAAGATAAATGAAACCTCTTCAGACATGCCCATTGTTGATATGTTGTCACATACTTGAGTATATGCTGTGTGGACCACCAGAAGTGTGGTTGTTGAGGCCCCCAGAGGTCACAGGGTTGTTAGAATTGCCCATGAGGATGTTCAAGTCTCAAGAGATGTGACAGTGTCAGGATGGAGACAGAAGCAGTGAGCCAAGCTCACATGTGCCCAGGGAGGGCAGGGGAGCCCAGGAGGTTGGGAGAGGACCACAGTGACAAGGCAGGAGGGCCGAGGCCAGATCCAAGGGGGCTAGGAGCAGACCTGTCCTGCCTCC
>SJYX01017430.1:21909-37633 GCA_006410675.1 Oreotragus oreotragus
AAAAAAAAAAAGGAAACCCAGGCCTTAAGAGGATTGTGCAGATATAAAAGGACAGAACCAGAATTCAGATTTCTTGTCTTCCAAATTCCTGATTCACTTGACTGCCTTCTGGGGGCTCAAAACCCCACCCCCTCTCCCGTGCCCATCCCACAAACACACCTGCTTCTGCACACTCGGGGCCTCTGGTCCAGCCTTTGTGGAGCACTCTGGGTCCTACAGACATGAGCCAGTCTCCCAAGTCAACTTGATCGTTCATTCCGAGGTCTCAGCAGAGAACTTCTTCCGTGCCCTTTCTCCTCCAAATCAACCAAAACAAGTGGAAGTGTCCAGGCAGCCTCTCTGAATGTAGTGATGTCTAAACTCCACTCAACTGGCCCACCTCTTGGGAGTTAGGGTCTTTGAGGTTTCTTGGTCATACGTTTTGCAACAAGGCTCTGCTAAAAATTTTCAAACAAACTGACAAGGTTCAGATATTTTTTGTTTCTCTGGGCTCTTTAATCCCTTTGATCAGGACAAAACCTCCATGAAGCAGGTTTCCCAGCGTAATCTCAGGGGGACTGGCACGGTTTTATAAAGAAGATGATGCTTCTGTGGTCAAGGATTTTCCAGCCTGAAAGAGGAATTTCCAGAAATTAATGTTATTTTTCAGTCACAATCCTAAGAAAAGTTCTCCCCCTGGTTACCAATATGTAAATGTAGTAAGTAGAAAATATGCTTGAAATGAATTCAATTATGTTAGAAAGAGATGTTTATTCAACTAATGGCTTTGAAGAATTCACAGTCCAGTGAGAAACCCCACAGAAATGAACAATTAAAATGATAAAATTAATATCATGGGATTATGCACAAAGTGCATGACTGGTGATTGCAAACAACCTCATGAGAGAAATAATCGTGAAGTGTTTAACAATTAGTGTTTGCCGCATGCCGGGCACTGTTCTAAGGACTTCACATGTATTAACTCACCCATCCCTACAATTTATGGCAAGAAGTACTATTATTATTCTCACTTTACAGATCATGTAGCTGAAGTATGAAGATGTCAAGTAACTTGCCCAAGGTCATAGGGCTGGGAGAGGCAGATCTGGGAATTAAACCCAAGTGGCTGCATAGGGGGTTCCCTATGTAAACTTGACAATTTAAAATTTATGTATAATTCTGCTAAGTGTGTGCTCAAGATCTCTTAAATGTACAAAGTGAGGAGTCTGTTAAACATCCAGTGCAAACTGTACTTTCCCCATATCACTCCTCCTGCTTCTCTGGATAGCTACCTGCCTTCACTTAAGCAAGTGATTATAATCTACAGTTCATAGTCCCTGTAGCTCCCTGAACACACCGGGCTCCCCCATCCTTTGATAAACTCCCAACCATCCTTCAAGTCTCAGTACAAACGCCATCTCCTCTTTGGAGCCTTCCCTGACTTGCCCAGGTAGACTTGGGCTGTCTGGATATACAGTCCCGACCCACCTATTTTCCAGTGACCTCCTTGTNCCATCCTTTGATAAACTCCCAACCATCCTTCAAGTCTCAGTACAAACGCCATCTCCTCTTTGGAGCCTTCCCTGACTTGCCCAGGTAGACTTGGGCTGTCTGGATATACAGTCCCGACCCACCTATTTTCCAGTGACCGCCTTGTCCCTTTTCCTTACGGGACACAATTCACACAGATATCATCAAGGACATGGAATACAGGGGACGGGAACTCTGAATCAAAGTCACCTGAGAGTTCTAACCCTAATACAATAACATCGGAAGAACAGGAGGCAGAGATTTTTCAGCAGGAAACGGGATGTGGTGGCAAGAGAGCGGATCTGCCTCCACGCGGGCTCAGCACTCTTTTGAGCCCTTCTTAGGTTCATTACTGTCTGTTACAGTCACTGCCTTTCTAGGGTATCTACTCACAGGGAAACTATTCCTCACCTTACACTCTTATTTTTCCCACAGAAATGAAAATCCCTCTTTCTATTTACCTTCCTGAGTTTCATTCAGTAAATGTGTTTTAAGCACCTATTTCGTGTCAGGCATTGTGATAGCTAATGGGATACAAAGATAAATAAGACCTGGTCCCTGCCTGAGATGCTTAGGGAGTCAAGGAGGCTTGGGACAGTGTGAAATGCAGAGTGACAGCATGCAACTTGAGGCTAAGGCAGGGGTGTCAGGAAAAGGGCTGGAGGGAGAGGCAGGGGCCAGATCAGAGCCAGGGGGCTGTGCTGGTTCAAGTTCTCTCAGGTGCAAGCAACAGAAACTCAACTTACAGTAGCCCAAGCAGAGACGGGATTTGGGGAAGGAAGATGGAAGAACCCATGAACTCCAAGGTCAGGCAGACAGCAGAGTCTCAGAAGGGAGAGGGGGACAAGGGAAGGACTGGAAAATCAGGTAGTCCTTTCACTCTCCCCTAGGACGAGCTTCATCTGGAAATTGTTGAACAGCCCTGCAGGCTGGGGACTGAGGGGCGCTGTCCACACGTTAAGGACTGGCCTCTCGATGTGGCCTCCTTCAGCAGGGCCCCCCAGCACCCCAAGCTGACACAGCGGGCTGGGGGGGAGCATTCGCATTGTTTTGTCCGATCACCTTACAGTCAGTAAACTTTCAAGGTTCCTTGATTGTCTTGAATGCTGACAAATGAATGCCCACGAGTTCCTGAGTTTGGAAACCCAAATGCACGCTGAGTATTAGTCTTCCAGTTTTGCGATCTCCCTCTGTTTTGCTTAGAAGTTTTATCCAAGAAAACCCATAGCTGTCAAAGACTCCTTTTCATGTCTCTTGGCCTCAATGGCTACAAGATATTACTTGTTTATAGGCCATTAGCCATTGAAAACTGTTCAGATCATCAGGAAAGCCGAACTGCTGCCTCTGGGATCCACCTCTACTCTTAGTACGAAGATGTAATTGAAGAGAAAAGTACTCTTTAAATAACCATCTATATGGCAAACAAATAAGATTGAAAGATTGCAATTTTGATGAGGGCTTTTCTTTTTTTTTTTTTTTTAATGTTCTGTAATTGAAAAATACTGAGCTTAACTTTATCCCTGCCATTCCTCTTACACTAACTGGGCCCACAGGCAAGAAGCTGCCCAAGTAAGCAAACACTATACTTGGCTTGGAAGCTGAGACTTTCATATAAAAAATACAATTCCAGCTGAATAGCTCCTTTCTGAGACTCCTCTAGTTTCACACTTGGTTGAGGTGAGCAGGGTGTATTCAGGTTAATGGCAAATCGGAATCTGGGTTCTCAACAAAGAGCCTTTACATGACTGCCCAGGGCACAGAAACTGCAAGGCTCTGGAAGCCATGGAAACTGTGCAAACATCAAAACAAGACCCAAAATCAATTTAATTGTTGTTGGTCTGACATTCCCAAGGCATCTGTAAACCTGTATCTTGATATTATGATATCGATTTTTTTTTNGAGTGGGGTGCCATTGCCAATAAACTAACATTTATTAAAAGGCACTGAGGTGAGGGATTTGGGGTTTTGTTGGTTTTGTTGGATTTGGGGTTTTATTATTTAACCATCATAATAATCTTATGTTCACTTTAAAGATAAGAAACCAAAGCTGCCAAGAGGATACGTTATTTGCCCAACATCAAGGAGGGGGAGAGGGGACTCAAACCCCTCAGGGTCGGGGGCAGATGACATCAGAGGCTGTGCTCCCTCTGGAAAAGGTAAACAACTTAGACCTTGCGTTCGTTGTTAGAGGGGTGAGCTCATCATCTGATTGCCATATATGAGAGCAAAGAAATAAGTGTGGTATTAACAAATGCCCTGCAGATTCCCAGGTGTTCCCCAGGATGTCCTGGACATGAGGCACTGGGTGGAAGTATGGCTGGGGTGACCTCAAACAATTGACCTCCAGGTGGACTCCTTCGACACAGACTCCTGACTTTCTGGGATCCAAGAACGAGTTCTTTGAAGAAAGGGTCTTGAGGATTGTTTATTTAAAACAAAAACAGTGTCAAAACAACTGACAGGCAAGGCTGGGTTCAGATTCCACCTGACTCACACCACCTTGTAAGCTCAGTACAAGCTATTCAACCACTGCAATCTAAAACGGGAAGAACAAGTCATTGCTTAGAGAATGCAGCAAGAGCCAGATGTGACCTGCGAGCTGTGCCTGGCCTAGAGTTCATTCAGAATGGGACTGTTACACTGAGAGCAGCACACATCCCTTCTCAGCTGGCAGCTGATTTGCTTTCTGTCTCTTCCTTCTCCCCAAATACATTTTTAATCAGTGTTTAGTATTTTGGAATAGATAACAACAACAAAACAGAAAAGCCACAAATATATGCATTAAAAACACAACAGAAGGGTAGATCAAACTCAAAGAAAGAGCCAATGGTAGACATCTGCTTCGGAGACTTTTCCATCAAGAAAATCCCCCGGATGCCACCTCATGTCACTGACTGATGATGACGCCTTTTGCTCTCCAAGGAAGTCAAACTTGGGATGTAAACACAGGAAAGGGCTTGGACTTACTCTTACTTCATAAGTCTCGTCCAGACAGTGTAGGGCATCACCGAAGAGTTGGGATTCCAGCTAGGACAGTCTGAACTAGACCCACGTCTCACTTTTTACCTGGGGAATCCGGTACAAGTGACATAGCTGCCCTCTGTGTCAGCTTGTTCGTGTGTAAAATAAGGATAGAGCCCATCTCCTAAGGCTGTTCTGAGGTTTAACTGAAATAATCCATTTAAAGTGCTTAGGACAGAGAATGGCACCTTGCAAACACTCATGAAAAAAGCTTATTGTTAGCTCATGAAAAAAGTTTATTATTAAGTGCAAAAATAACATCCGAAAAGCACATTGCTGCATATGCTTATTTGTTTTGAGCTAGTCTCTATATGTAATCCAGCCAGTAAAAATAATAGTGCCATCTAGGCAATCCTGAGTCTCAGACTTCAGGAAGTCAGCAGCACGTATCCAGCGGGATGACAAATGTCATCAACCATACACCTATTCCATCAGCAGATCAGCACGGCTGAGGGGAGGTCTGGCACACAGCATGCTCCACATCAAAGGCGGAGGACCTGGCACCCAATCTTTTATCATACTCTCGGCCCTCTAAGTCTGCTTCAGAAGGGACTTCTTTGATGCACTCCTCCAAGCATCCAGCAAGTGGTGTGTGTGTGTGTGTGTGTGTGTGTGTGATTTTACTTACTTATCCTGCCCACTGGCTGCGTCCCTCTACCTCCTGTCCATTCCCTCCAGTTTACCCTGATCAATTCACCTCCATCTGCTGATATGCTGCCCCAGCTGGCATGGATCCAGTCTTCCTTAGTGAAGTGAGTAATACTCTAGCCAGCTTTGTCTGATCAACAGGTTATGTCAGTGACCTTTGGTAAGCAGATTTCAACAGGATCAATCCAGCAGCATTCAATAGAGGCACCTATCTCAGGCCAGACAAGGAACATCATTAAATGACTTATAAAAGCATGTGTGTGTGCGTGGCAGGGGTACTTCCCTGATGGTCCAGGGATTAAGGAAAAAAAAAAAAAAAGACTTTGCACTTCCATTGCAGGGATTGCATGTTTGATCTCTTACTGGGGAACTAAGATCCCACATGCTTTGTGGTGTGGCCAAAGAAAAAAAATTAAATTAAACAATTTTTAAATAAATAAAAATTTTAAAAGATACGCTCTTTAAAGAAAAGCATATGGGGAAGGAACAGCAACAACAAAAAAGCGAACTCCCTCCCTCCAAATAGAGAGGGGGATTCTGCAAAACTTAAGAATGTACTCATCAACTCACAGCCAAGAAACTGTCCCATACCCCTCTCCGGGAAATCAGCCTTTAATCCCTGGTTCTCATGGGATCTTCACACCACTGGCTTGAGAATCACCATGAGGATTAAAATGCAGATTTCTGGGACTCCCCAGCTCACCAAGCCACACACTCAGGGGCCTCCGCGGCTACATTTTCACCATGCTTGCAAATAATTCTGCTGCACAGGAAAGTTTAGAATCATCCGGTCTAATTCATAAGACCATGCAGCACATTTAGAGTCAGTGTTTGGAATTTCAAGGTAATAAAATAAGGCAAACGAGACTAATGGCAGCTCCTCAAAAATGAAGAAGAGAGAGCAGCAGAAAGAATATTTCTGCAGAGAATGTCCTAAAGTAACAGCACACAGTGTACGGGAAGAATGACAAGGGGCCCAGTGAAAGCTGCTAAACCCTGCTGTCACAGCTACTGCCACCCAGCAGTGGCAGACTGTACTAGCCCCTGACATTCACAAGCATCTCCATAGGATGTCTTTGTGCTTCTTCACAGAACCAGCTCAGTGACTCGGCCTCTGTGTGGATCGGATAATAAGATTCCTCAGGAAAATGTCACTGTTGTCATATTTTTCCTTCTGAAATTTGTTTATCTCAGTAGGCCAACTTTCTATGTAGCCAGGCAATATTAAGAATTATTCCCTGGTCAAAAATTCCAAATTCTACCCCCTTCCTGTGACTGAGAAAGGAAAGCAGGAGGTCAGAGGGGGAGGGGGCACTCAGGACCAGACCCCGCAAGTCCAGGCAGCTTCAGGACCTTTTCTCTGGTTCTGCCTTTGTCTGTCACTGTCTCTCTCTCCTGATGTGATGGGGTCCTTACTTTGGAAATAATACTAGGAAATAACGCTGTTCTTTGCATCCATTACTCAGTCATCTCACAGGCTGATTTTTTCACTGTAAACCTGATCCTTTCTATCCTTTATGTGTCCATTTGCATGATCTTCAAATCTTTGGGCTGAGGGAAATAACTGAGGACCACATATGACATGCCGGTTGCTAGGTTACAGAGCAATGCCTCTAGACAGAGGACTACAGGTCTAACATTTGAGGAGGAGGATAGAAATACCCTAAAATAAATCTGAACCCCCAAAGACCAGGACAAACAGGCTGAGAGGTGAGGTGGGTAAAAAGAATAAGAAAGAAAGGGTGGCAAACTGCTCTAAATGCACATTTCCCATAACTAATATTGCAGACTTCCCTGGGGTCCTTACCATCAAGGGCCATGTTCCTTCCCAGCCCCACGCCCCAGCTCCATACACCTGTGGCAATTCATCATCACCCATGGATGGAAGGATCTGGATTTGACTCCTTTCCACTCTTTGTTCATGCCACTAACTAGATTCTATTCTCAGTTATTGTCTTTCTTTAATCAATTTATTTTTCATAACACCCATGTACCATTCACACAATTCCCCAAAGCAAAAGAAGATAGACAAGACAGGTGATAAAGAATATTTGGCTAATTACCTATCTGTGCTGTGTAAACACAGACCACGTTAGGGGAGGGCCTGTTCCATCAGAATGCCTTGTTCTCTTTCTACCTGTAATAAGATCTGGGTAAAAGGAGTGGAGAAAAGCTGGTAGACAGTCCTCAGGAGCCGAGGGAATCTGTGGGATGTAGTGATCCCAGCGGAGGAGCCAGAGGAGAATGCCTGTCCCCCTCTTCGTTTTCATCAACTGCTTGTAGGAGACAAAGAACAATGTTTTCTGGAAAAGAACATGCTTATCTTAAAGGAATAGGCACTATTAGATTTCATTGCTGCTTGGAAAGAGGCACCTTTTAGAAAGCCAGGGAAGATGCTTGCTTCCTCAGCCAATTTCACATAGCAAGAGTGAGACACATCTACCTTTGCCTGGTGTCCGGGCCTTAGGACCAAAAGCTCAAGGTAGAAACCAATCCATGTCTCTGTCCCTCTAACATCCTAGAGAAAGAACTGAATGAGTTCAGTCTGTTAAGAAGTAATAAAAGGTCACTATGTAGATGGTGAATCAACCTTGAAGTCAGAGCAGTCAGTCCCCTTGAGCACAGAAGGTGAGGGGGATAATTTAGGTAATACAGACAGTGGGGTGAACACTAGAACATCTCAATACAATAAACAAAGAGAAAACATTTAAGGCTTTTGAACATTATGACCAAGGGAAAGTTTCAGAGAAATACATCTGTCAGCAGCAGTGAATCAGAATGGAGAGTAAGTTAAGGAGATTGGGCAACATGGTGGAGGGTTGCAGCAATACACAGCTGCTTCCATCTCTGCAGGGCTTGGTACTCACTACATTAGACCCCGGATTCCAACCACAGAACTCCTGGCTGGGAGCATCTCCTATCTCCAAGTTAACAATCCAATAGACCCAAGAAATGAAAAACTAGTAATAAGTTCTGTCACAAAAATCTGTGCCTTTCTTCCTACACATGACTTGAAGGACAGTGAACAGAGACACATTTTTCATGGGTGATTTTATAATGTTTAGCAAAAGCCTTAAAAATCAAAATCAAATTCTATGAATTTTTTCCTTTGCAAACACCAGAAAGGCAACCATTTTATGAAAGATGTCCACCGAGGCATCATTTATAACAGAGAGAAAACAACTAAAAGCAAGCCCAGATCCTTTAGTTATTCATTTACTGTCTCTCAATCTGAAATCTAACATTCTTGGTCCAACTGCATACTGGAGCTGGGCCCTGCAACCATTTCCCTTTTGCCATCTAGGAGAATGTTAAACTTCACCAACAGAGAGCACTGGAATGATCCTGCCTGGTCATCAAAAGGCGGTTCTCTTTCATCATTGTTATCATCATTACCATTATTATTACTGTTATACAAAGAAGTCCACAGGCCTCATCCACCCTCAACCCTTCCCCTAAAATAACAAAACAAACTGGGATTCTGTAAGGACAAATATTTTCTGATTCAGGTGAGTCAATGACAGTTCTCACCAGGCATTTTTTTTTGGCTGTGCTGGTCTTCACTGCTGCGAGTGGGATCTTTCTCTAGTTGTGCAGACTGGGGGCTACTCTAGTTGCAATGCACGGGCTTCTCATTGCAGTGAATTCTCTTGTTGCGAAACACAGGATCTAGGCACATGGACTTCAGCAGTTGTGGCTTGCAGGCCCTACAGCGAACAGGTTTCAGTAGTTGTGACACACTGGCTTAACTGCTCCGTGACATGTGGATTCCTCCTGATCCAGGGATCAAACCTCTGTCCCCTTCACTGGCAGGTATGGAGTCTTATCCGCAGCGCCACCAGGGAAGTCCTCACCAGGCAACTTTTAACAACCTTGTGGCTTTTTGTCTTTAAAAGCTCCTGACTCTCTTCCCTGGAATATTCTTTCATGTTTACCCCAAACCTGTGTCTTCTGAATTGCAAAACTTAAGACCCCCCAAAACTCTTTTCTAATATGCAGCCTCCTGTATTATTTTTAAGTTAGCACATAAAAAAATGTAGGTTGCATAATAGTACTGCAGTATGAATCCAAATTGATGGAATATATTATGTGTGTATAAACTGATAAAATGCTGATGTCCAGGTAGATTCAGTAACAATTGGGCAACAATGCTTTTCACTTACAACATATGAAAAAAAAGAAAAGAAATTCTTAAAAATGGCTGATATTGTATTTGCCCAACCCAGCTAATGAATATTGGTTACATTTCTAGGGGAGAAAGCAATCTCCATGGTTTTGGACAGAAAGATTTGTGTATGAATCCAAATTGATGGAATATATTATGTGTGTATAAACTGATAAAATGCTGATGTCCAGGTAGATCCAGTAACAATTGGGCAACAATGCTTTTCACTTACAACATATGAAAAAAAAGAAAAGAAATTTTTAAAAATGGCTGATATTGTATTTGCCCAACCCAGCTAATGAATATTGGTTACGTTTCTAGGGGAGAAAGCAATCTCCATGGTTTTGCACAGAAAGATTTGCACAAGCTAGGGTAAGCCACATAGACCAGGCCTCCCCTACGGTCCCTTTTTTTCTATTTGAGATGGAGATTTCATTGCCAGCCCCTCCTGCTATCAATTTTAACATAACCCCCAATCAGATGGCATGTGTAAATGTTTAAACCTGGATTGTGAAGGATAATTCAGTGGTCTCAGAAATCCACAAAGTGCTGGAGAAGAGAGCTGTACTTACAGGAAAGAAGCTCAAGCTTGTGAAAAAGAAAAGATGTTAAAGGGTCATTCCAGTGGCATTGACAAGCATCACTAAGGATGCTGCTTGTTTTTCTCTGGTCACGTAAGTCATGTCTGACTCTTCTGTGACCCCACGGTCTGCAGCCCTAGGCTCTTTTGTCCATGCAATTTCCCAGGCAAGGATGCTGGAGTGGGTTGCCATTTCCTTCTCCAGGGGGTCTTCCCGACCCAGTGTTCAAACCCCCATTCCCTGCACTGGCAGGCAGATTCTTTACCACTGAGCCACCAGGGAAGCCCAAGGATTCTGCTGCTGCTGCTGCTGCTAAGTCGCTTCAGTCATGTCTGACTCTGTGCGACCCCATAGACGGCAGCCCACCAGGCTCCCCCGCCCCTGGGATTCTCCAGGCAAGAACACTGGAGTGGGTTGCCATTTCCTTCTCCGATGCATGAAAGTGAAAAGTGAAAGTGAAGTCGCTCAGCCGTGTCCGACTCCTAGCGACCCTACGGACTGCAGCCCACCAGGCTCTTAAGTCCACGGCTTTTCCAGGCAAGAGGACTGGGGTGGGGTAAGGACACTGCTACAGCTAGGAAAATACAGACTCTATGGCCTATTCTAGGCAAAGCCAATGCAGGTAACAGACTACGGAGTGAGAACAAGACGCAAACCTTTACGGTGGAGAGGGGAGCTACTGAATAAAGTGGGATGGAAACACCAGAAAAGGAAGAGTAAGTGAGCTTGCTGCTGGTCTCAAAGAGACAGTGTGGTGTCTGGCATCTCGAACACAACCTGCTGTGACGTGAGCCACCCTAACACTGGTATCAGATGGGACCGATCCAAACCTCGGCATCACTACTGACAGCTCTGTCACCTGGGCATTTGGCACAGAGCCTGGCACATAGCAGGTGCTCAGTGAACATCCGGTCAATTAATACATGGGCATGACAGCTCCTCCGAGCCCCCCTCACTGCTACAAGGAAGATCATCACACCTAGACCGTATGGTGTTGTCATGGGATTAAATTAGACCGTGCTAATAAAGGCTCTGCCTGGCACTGCATAAGGACTCGAGACATCATTCACAAAGAAGAGGCAGCTTGGGTACTGGGTACTGGAAATATGAAAAATCTGTCAGATCAAGAAGCGGGAAGAGAAGCTCAGGCAGAGGAAACTCAGTTGAGGCCATTAGGTTTCCCTGCCTGAGATCCTGTAAGGCAGAGATTTAAATAATCTCTTTTCTTTTTGCCCCCTGTCATGGATGTTTTGGAAGTCTAGTGAAGCCTACGGATCACTTCTACAGATAACATTTCTAAATGCATAAAATAAAATACAGAAGCTTGCAAAGAAACCAACAGTTATCCAAGTTTTTGAATTGTATCATAGTAATAAATATGTTACTTTTTCAGTATCAGTTCAGTTCAGTTCAGTCACTCAGTCGTGTCCGATTCTTTGCGACCCCATGAACCACAGCACACCAGGCCTCCCTGTCCATCACCAACTCCCAGAGTCTACCCAAACCCATGTACATCGAGTTGATGATGCCATCCAGCCATTTCATCCTCTGTCGTCCCTTTCTCCTCCTGCCCTCAATCTTTTCCAGTATTGTTATCAGCAAACTTTTTCCATCAAGAGCCAGTTACTAAGTATTTTAAGCACTGCAAGGGAAGAAATTTTCTGTTGCAACTGTGATACATAAATGAATGGGCATGGCTGTATTCCAATAAGTTTCATTTACAAAACTAGGTGGCAATCTGGATTTTGTCCACAGGCTGTAGTTCACTGGCACCTTTATTAATGCGTAAAATAACAAGATAAATTATAAGCACTAATAACTACTGTAATTTATAATTAATGTAATTATCATAAATGACATTTTGAGATCATTGCAATAATAGCAATAAATGGAAATATCTATCATTTCTACCTGTAACACAAACACAGATATTATTTAAACTAGCATGGCTTGTTGTCTACAGTCTCATTGAAAAAATGTGAGTTTTTTATTGTCGTACAGTTGTAACTTTCTTCCCATACAAATTCATAGACCCTGAGTTAAACCAGTGGCATTCCATGTACTTAGAAGAAGATCCCAGTTCCTATCATGGTTTAAAAGACTCCCGACATGGCCGTGGCCAACCTCTACCATCATGTCTGATACTCCCCCAGCTCTCCAGCTCACTCTCCTATTTCCTTTTGTCACCGATCACACCAAGTTCTTCATGCTTCAAGGCTTTTGTATTGGTTGTGCCTTTTGCTGAAGTGCTATGATCTGCCTCCTTGTTATTCTTCAGCCTTGGCACGAATATCACCCCTTCAGAAAGACACTTCCTAATGCTTTACAGCAATCTTGACCACAGACGGACATCTAGGGCCTTGCAGAGAGATGCAGATTGTCGCAGAGCTGGCACAATCCTAATGTAAAGACCCAGAACTCAGACATTAAGCTTGAGTAGCACAAACTCGGAGCCTTAGAGGAGGAGTATAAGTTTGTTTCTTGGGGCACACAATTGTAGAAGAAGGGTCATAAGCCCCCAGTTCTGGAAACCATGTCCACGCTCCTGCAACCTTATTTCCTCTGTATCTGTTTATTTGAAAATTTAAAACAAGTCAAGTCATATTTCTGACCCATTCTTGAACCTAAATTACATGGCGAGCCTAGCAGATTGAGCTCCATAGCTATGCCTGCCTACCACACTCTGCTCACAAATCTTTATCACATTACCTCACTTATTTTGTTTCCAGTCTTTACTTCAATCTGAAAAATAAATACCTTGTTCATTTTTTAAAAAATCTCCTGTCTCCACCCACACCCATGAGAATATATGCATCAGAGGAGTGGGCATCTTCAAGTTGTGTTCATCATCAGTGCCTAGAACAGTGCATCATATGTAAAATGTGTTCAATACATACTTTTTAAATGAATGCAATGGCTATTTTAATCATAATAGGGCCTGAAGCAATAGTCAGAATATATCTGTAAACTAAAATTAACTGTCCACTTTTTTCTTCAAAGATAGAGATACTGTCCCTTTCTTCCTCCCACAAGGCAAATAAATCTCAGTCCATCTTTCTTTCCTTGCCCTATTTTACAAACTGCAGTCATCAATGGCTATTTATTTGATGCCTACTATGAGATACTTGTATCATTATTTTTTAAAAAAATAAAAGGGAAGAACAGAGATAACAATTGCTCATGTTCCACTATCAATTCTTGTGTTCCCATAATGTCCTGAATGGATGTTCACCTAAGCCA
Source organism: Oreotragus oreotragus (assembly GCA_006410675.1). NCBI lineage: Eukaryota > Metazoa > Chordata > Mammalia > Artiodactyla > Bovidae > Oreotragus > Oreotragus oreotragus. The sequence continues at coordinate 35,074 of SJYX01017430.1, forward strand.
GCCCGAGCACAGAAGCAGAGTTACAAAGAGTCCCTGCTGCTGCTGCTGCTAAGTCGCTTCAGTCGTGTCCGACTCTGTGTGACCCCATAGACGGCAGCCCACCAGGCTCCACTGTCCCTGGGATTCTCCAGGCAAGAACACTGGAGTGGGTTGCCATTTCCTTCTCCAATGCATGAAAGAGAAAAGTGAAAGTGAAGTCGCTCAGTTGCTACCCCTTGGACTGCAGCCCACCAGGCTCCTCCGTCTATGGGATTTTCCAGGCAAGAGTACTGGAGTGGGGTGCCATTGCCTTCTCCAACAAAGAGTCCCAGACATCTACAACTGAGCTCTGGGACTCACAAGACCATCCAGAACCACTCCTAGAAACTAAACTGTTACAGTCCTAAGAGGAATTGCCCAGTTATGAGAAGAGACCAGATAGAAGCCTTAGAAAAGCAGGATCTGACCTCGGTGTTAGAAGTGAAAATACCCAACAGAACATATTAGAGAAAGAATGGGTTTGAGCTTGAATCCCATTATAGGTTTTTCCCTTCTAGCCTATCTCTTCCTTCTTGCACTAAGAAAAAACCTAGATTTTAGGTAGATCTCTATAGATGAGTTAGTATGGATAACAAATGAAAGAGAAGGAAATTAAACAACCAAAACTTTGAAAGTATTACCATAAAACTTCTGGAAGAAAACATAGGCAGTAAGCTTTTTAAATGGGTCTTTCTGGGACTGTTTAGATTTGACACTAAAAGCAAAGGCAACAAATACAAAACAATTAACAAGTAGGACTACTTTTAAAAGCTTCAGAACAGCAAAGGAAACCACCAACAAAATGAAAAAGCACCATTGAATGACAAAAACTGATGTACAAATAATTTACAAACCATGTATCTGGTAAGGGGTGAATAACTAAAATATATGAAGAACTCATGCAAGTCAACAGGAAAAAAAAAAAAATCCAATGGAAAAATAATGGGCAGAAGTCCTGAGTAGAGATTTCCTTAAAAGAAAAATGGCCACGAGGTACATGAAAAGATGCTCAACATCTCTAATTATGAGGGCAATCCAAACTAAAACCACAATAAGATAATGCATCACACCTGTTTCCATTGGCTATCATAAAAAGATAAAAAAAAATTAAGAGTGATTGCAAAGATGTGGAGAATAGGGAACTCTAGAAGGAAATGGCAATCCACTCCAGTGTTCTTGCCTGGAGAATCCCAGGGACAGGGAAGCCTGGTGGGCTGCCATCTATGGGGTCGCACAGAGTCAGACACGACTGAAATGACTTAGCAGCAGCAGCAGCGGTGCACTGCTGGTGGGAATGTAAATTGGTGCAACCACTATAGGAAATAGTATGAAGGTTCCTCAAAAACTTAAAAGTAGAACTAGCATATGACACCACCATCCCCCTTCTGGGTATTTACCCGAGGAAAATGAAACCACTTCACTTGAAAAGATATATGTACCTCCATGTGTACTGCATCATTATTCTAAGTGAAATAAGTCAAAGGTAAATACTGTATGCTTCACTTATATATGGAATCTTAAAAAAAGGAAACAAAACCTAAGTTCATAGATACAGAGAACAGATTAGACTGGCAGTCGTCAGAGGAGGGGAGTTATAGGGTGGGCAAAATGGGTGAAGGGAGTCAAAGTTACACATTTCCAGTTATAAATAAGTAAGTCACGGACGTGTCGTTCTGGCCTGGTGACTATAGTTCATAATACTGTATTGCGTACTGTATGACTCAGTGGACATGAATTTGAGCAAGCTCCGGGAGATAGTGAATGACAGGGAAACCTGGCGTGCTACAGTCCATGGGGTCACAAAGGGCTGGACACGGCTTCGCGACTGAACAACAACAATACTATTTGAGAATTGCTAAGAAAAAAATGTGATTATGTAAGTAAGGGATGTTACCTCCCCACCTCTGACAACTGCCAGTCTAATCTGTGCTCTGTAACTATGAACTTAGGCTTTGTTTCCTTTTTTCTTAAGATTTCACATATAAGTGAAACATACAGTGTTTATCTTTGACTTATTTCACTTAGCATTCACTTAGACTTATTGTGGTTATCAATTCACAATATATACAAATATCAAATCATTATGCTGTACACCTGAAATTAATGTAGTGAGTGAGTGAAAGTTGTTCAGGCGTGTCCAATTCTTTGAGACCCCATGAACTGTAGCCTGCCAGGCTCTTCTGTCCATGAAAATATCCAGGCAAGAGTACTGGAGTATGTAGCTATTCCCTTCTCCAGGGGATCTTCCCAACCCAAGCATCAGACCCAGGTCTCCCACATTGCAGGCAGATTCTTAACCATCTGAGCCACCATATAAACTAATGTCAATTATATCTCAATTTAAAAAAAACTTACAATTATTAGAAAGTCCATCTACATCCTTGTTTTTCACTGAAGCACCTGCCCTGCACTTGGACCTCTGGGCCTTATTTCTGCACTTGGACCTCTGGGCCTTATCTCTGCACTTGGACCTCTGGGCCTTATCTCTGCACTTGGACCTCTGGGCCTTATCTCTGCACTTGGACCTCTGGGCCTTATCTCT
>SJYX01017430.1:42722-121474 GCA_006410675.1 Oreotragus oreotragus
CACGTATTGTTGAAGCCTGGCTTGGAGAATTTTGAGCATTAGTTTACTAGCATGTGAGATGAGTGCAATTGTGTGGTAGTTTGAGCATTCTTTGGCATTGCCTTTCTTTGGGACTGGAATGAAAACTGATCTTTTCCAGTCCTGTGGCCACTGCCGAGTTTTCCAAATTTGCTGGCATATTGAGTGCAGCGCTTTCATAGCATCATCTTTCAGGATTTGAAATAGCTCTACTGGAATTCCATCACCTCCACTAGCTTTGTTCATAGTGATGCTTTCTAAGGCCCACTTGACTCCACATTCTAGTATGTCTGGCTCTAGGTGAGTGATCACACCATCGTGATTATCTTGGTCGTGAAGATCTTTTCTGTATAGTTCTTCTGTGTATTCTTGCCACCTCTTCTTAATAACTTCTGCTTCTGTTAGGTCCATACCATTTCTGTCCTTTATCGAGCCCATCTTTGCATGAAATGTTCCCTTGGTGTCTCTAATTTTCTTGAAGAGATCTCTAGTCTTTCCCGTTCTGTTGTTTTCCTCTATTTTTTTGCATTGATCAAAGGCTTTAGCGTACTCAAATCTGTATAACTAACCTCAACTCTCATTCCTCATAATAAACACTAGTAGTCAAGCAAAAGGCACCCAAAACTTACTGAAAGGAATAAAATTAGGTCTCCCCCTGTTACTGGACACTCGACGCATACCCAAGCCATGAAGCCTGAACTATCCCTGATCGTACATGAACCAGGCACTCAGGTTCTGCGGCAGTAAATCTGCTGCGATGATTTTACTTGAGTGGGCGGGTTCATGCTTGATTTAAAACAAACCAGTCCAATCTTTCCAGTCAATGACACATTTGTAAGAAGTGTAAATATACGCACAGGGATGAAGGCAATGAAATATTTCATATTGAGGTTTGCCTAAAGGCAAGTTAACCTGAGAGGTTTAGTTAAGAATAATGAGGCTATTATTAGAGTTTATGTTGATCTTTTTTATTCATGTTGAAATATTTCAAAGTGACAGTTTAAAAAGCCAGATAATTCAAATATGTCTGCAATTCCTAAGCCATCTCTAAAACCCTTGAAATGGAATCTTCTTCACAATAATATAGAAGATATCAAGTTCAGTTCCAAAGATGACACTCAAAGTTGTGTGACCTAAAACTCCAAGTCTCCCCAAGACCCCTGCGAACCTTTAATGATTGAATGAAACCACACAAGAACGTGCCTGACACACAGGGGTTCATCAATAAGCAGTGGCTGTATAAATCAGGATAATCCAGTTTGATTCTTCATTCAAGTTCTATTGATAGTTTATAAGGAAATAGTTAAAGAATCACTAAAAGACTTAGTTTAAGGAATGGACACTTAAGCATCTTAAAAAAGAGAGAGGGGAAGAAGGAAAACAAACAAACAAACAACCTAAAATACAAACAAAAAGAACTAATTTAAAAACTGAGTTGGATACTTCTCAGCCATTAAGAAAGTTTGACAAATAAATAGGAAATACAGCTCACTGAGGGATGACCATGGGCAAAGCACCTGGCATAGTGTTTCACCAGCATTGTCCCATTTAGTTGTCATAACACAGTGAAGTAGGTAGAGTGTATTAACGTGTCAAGATGCATATTATACATTAAGCTGAAATGCAAGTTATGAGAAGAATGTATATGTGATAATACCATTTTTCAAAGCAAATTATGCATACTCAAATATATCTGAAGTGTTTACATTAAAATGTCAGTGGTTTTCTCTGAATACTGATAATTCTGATAATTAAAGCAATTTTTACTCTTCTTTTTTACTTCTAATATGTCTCCAATGTGTTTATCTGTGTGCATAAATTTTTAAATGAAATTGAAAATTTCACATCTGTTTGCTTAGGAGTAGCAGATACCAAAAAAAGGAAAGTTTTATGTAAGTTTCATTAAATTAGTAAAGTGGCACCTCACTATTTTTTATATCTAAACTCTAAACACTGTATCTAAGTACAGTGCTTGCAAGTCTGAAGTTTCAAGAGAGAGGGAGAGAAAGAAAAGTTGATGAAGAGAGACTAGGAAGAGAAATTTTTATAAAGATAGTTAATATTCTAAAAAAGGAGATGGTAATGAGGAAAGATGGAGTGAAAGGAATCAGTAGGAAGAAAAGCGGCCACAGGAGAATTAAAAATAAACATTGGGAACAGAGAAAGAATGAGAAAAGAGAAGAAATACATCAAAACAATAAGAATAGAGGAGGAATCCTCCCTTCCTCTTCATCTCTGAATGAAACGGAAAAACTTAAATAAGATCACAATGAATCACTTTTAAAGCTATTTTTTATTTTCTGTAATTTTCCCCTGTAAGAGTGAGAAGGGGTTGAAGAATGTACTTGATAACCAAGGTTAACTCGTCCGACACCAGCCGAGAACCTGGATAGGACTGCAATTAACACACCAGGTATGTTTCAGCTTTCTCTTTAGTCATAGTACCAAGCACAAGACTGTCTTTGAAAAATGACTGGGTTACAGGTGCCGCTGATAACAAAACACTTATTTTTTAACTATAGTTTTCAGACATGGTAAAGGAAGTGAACCCATTTCCCCAAAAATTATACTCAAAAGAAGGTGTAAATATCCAAGTGCCTGATTCTAACTTCCTCTGAACACTTGCTCAACTTACCCAGCTTCCTCCTGCCACCTTTAAGAAAAAGAAGCAATAAATCGTTCCTCCACCTGTACCCTGTCAACATGAAAAATCACATCGTTGATGCTCTATGTTTTAATGATGTAAACTTTCTTCAATTTTCCTTATTTTAACTATCTTGTCTTCTTCCTCTTAGCTTAAAACATTAAAATCTAGCAAAAGTAAAAGATCGAGTTTAGTTTTTGGATAACTTCTGGAAAATAATAACTCCACTAACAGCTTTTCCCTGAAGGAGAAAGGTAAAGTGATATGGCATGTGGTGATTTAATTAAAAAGCCCCAAAGTTGTTTGCCATCCTTTCCATAGAGAGGACGGGCCCATATCTTTTCCCCTTGAATCTGGGCACGCTTAGAACTGTTTTCAGCAACAGACTAGAGCAGAAGTTTCAACAGAACTTACCAGTCTAAGTCGTAAAGCGTCAAACATCTTCTGCTCTATTCTCCTGGAATATTGGTTCTCAGGAAGTGCCCTTCCAGGGAGCTCCTAGGAATATTGCCACCATGTTGTGAGGAAACCCAAGCCTCATGGAAGGACCACAGGAAGGCATTCCAGTGTACAATCCCACTGGAGCTCAGCCTTTCAGTCACCCCAGCCCAGGAGCCAGACATACAAGTGAAGATGCTTCCAAATGATTCCAGCCCCCAGGTATTTGTGTCTTCCCAGGTGGGACTCCACACATCATCACAGACAGATTATCCTTGCTTTGCCACGTCCAAATGGCTGACCCAGTAAGTATAACTAATCATATCTGCTGATAAAAGGTTTTTGTTTTATGTTACTAATGCAAAAATGAATGGGAACTATGGAGATAAAAAAGAAATGATCTTGCAATAGTTATTACTGCAACTTAACTCTGATTACAGTAGAAAGTGGGCATCCTAAAACCCCAAATGTCACAGAGGGCTATATCCAGAAAACAATGAAGACATACCACCTTTCTGGGGTTGCAGCCAGATCTCCTTCCTCTGCCCTCTTCCCAATCTTTCTACCAAACTTTTAATCTTCGTTTTCTCTTTCTGCTTTCGGTCATGCCTGCTCCTCAAGTTTGCCTTTAAGTCACTGATACATTATTGCTGTCGGCATTCATTCTTTCACTAATTAAAGTTTTAAGCATTGTTCTAGATACTGGGATAGCAAAGGTGAGGATATCTAACTTTGTCTGTGACCTTGTAGAGCAAAGAGTGTAACGAAATGCTTTTCACACTACAGGTCACAGTCAGCGACAGTCATGAAGGCATCCTGACGGGTTCTAGCAAACATTTTTAAAATAAAAAACAAAACAGAAAATAATAAAAAATAATAAAATTAACAACATCATGACAATTGTTTTATGACTTTTTTATGTTACCTTTGGCACACAGAATGTTGGGTTATCTTAAAACTTTGAGAAATATAGTCCAATAGCTATTCAGAACTAAAACTCATTCTTAGAGTTAAAAAACATGAATGGGATTGTGGTCAGGAAATTTGCAATTAGGTTTCTGGCTTTGAAATACAATATATCACAGAACCATTCTCAGAATCTCCTCTACTGATACAGGTTTTTGCTTTTTACTGTTTTTATTTGTTTGTTTTTTACAAGGGTATTCCGGGTCATTTTCGGTAAATAAGTGCCTGCCTTTGCGGGAAACTCATGTGTCACTCATTCCGTATCTGAACATTACAGTTAAATGTTTCAGTACTTGAGTCAATCTATTCACTGGTTTAATAGCTGAACTGGAGAACATGGAATTATCATGACCTCTGGCATTTATTTTTGCTTGCAATTCTAGAAGCAGCCGTATCTTACCAAACACAAGCTAGGGAGCCTAAGCAAAAAAGTTAGCTGCCTGTGTAATCATCTTGTTATAGCCTCTATCCAACAGTCAGTGGCAAACACTAAATAACATGGCATAAAACCCACTGACATCTGAGTAATGCTGGTGGCAGTTGGTACCCTCCCTCTCTTGCTCCTTCTCATTTATATGACTCAACTGAGACTTTTTTTTTTTTTTCCTTCATACTGAAATAAGTATATACTCTTCCAAGTCTTCTCTGGAGGAAAAGCACCAAATGATTTAAAATGATAGCTCCTGCCCCATTCCTAAACTCTTAATTAGAAAACTCTAAAAAAACACCCCACAAATGTTTTCAGAGACTTCAGAAAGTCTAATGCCAGTTTAGTTTGAGTCACTAAGAGCAAAGATACCAGGAGAGGGAGGGTGACTAGCTGGCTGAAGCCTAATGCCAGGGCTGGATAGCTCCTGGGGAAATTCAGAACTGTCTGATGCTTGTATGCATACGTACCAATGTGTGTGCATATTTCCATTTTCACAAGGTGGGCTTGATGAACTGAGTGAGAAAGGTCTGAGGGAACCCAAGAGTAGTACCTATCATTCTATCCCAACAACACGCCAGGAACCAAATACCCAGGTAGCACGTGGCTATCATCCTGCCCTTTTGTCTTCGACAACTGAACTGGGAAAAATCCAGTATGTCCTTAAAGTAAATATTAATAATATTCATAATCTTTTGGTTCCTGACTTGGAGAAACTCAAAATGTAAGGTCCAAGGGATGATAATATAATTTTATGGGTTCACATGTGGCATGTACTATAGACTGTGTCACCCTAAAGGTCATTTGTTAAACCCTAATGCTCAATGTGATAGTATTAGGAGGTGTGACCTTTGGGAGGCGATTAGGTCATAAGAGCAGAACCCTCGTGAATGGGATCAGCGCCCCGATGAAAGCTGTCTCTCCCATTCTGTCTTAGGAGGGCACAATGACAAGACGGCCACTTATGAACCAGGGAGCAGCCCCTCACCAGATGCTGAATTTACCAGTGCCTTCATCTTGAACCTCCAGCTTCTACAACTGTTGTTTTTAAGACACTCAGTCTATGGCAGTTTTGTTTCCCAAGCTGAAGGGTCTAAGACACAGCAAACACAATACGATAAATTCCACAGTGCTTTTCCGATCGGTCAAGACTCTCGCCGCAGCTTCTGTTCTTAGTGACTTGCTCTCACCATGTGTGCTGTGGGCTTAGTCACTTCGGTCATGTCTGACTTTGTGACCCCATGGGTTATAGCCCACCAGGCTCCTCTGTCCATGGGATTTTCCTGAAAAGAATACTGGAGTGGACTGCCTTTTCCTTCTCCAGGGAATTTTCCTGACCTAAGGATCGAAATTGCATCTCCTGTGTCTCTTGCATTGCAGGCCAATTCTTTACCACTGAGCCGCCAAGGAAGCCCTCTTTTCACCATATGAACATATAATTCCAACTACAAACAGCTGCATTCACTTGTTCCTTGGTTACTGGAACACGTGTCACCACAGTGGACTGTGACTATCCTGTCTCACCTTCATTTAATGAAAAAGAGTGTGTCGGGTGAGCAGAAAATGCTGACAAGGTTTCAAAGTTACTGCCCCTGTTCTCTTTCATGGAAACTCTAAAGCATGTATTTAAGCCTAGAATTTTCTGTGATCACTGTTTCAAACAGAGTTAACTGCCTGATAAAGAACCAAAGATGGGTGAGCCACAAGAATATTAATGGATCCCCCAGGGTGAAATAAAGTAAAACTCAGTTTCTCAGAATTGAACAACAAAATAAATCACAAAATTTGGGGTAAATTTTCTGTCACAACTACAGTTTGGTTCTTAGAGGTTGTTGCCTGCTACAACAAAAATACATGATCATACTGACTTTGAAACTGTATTACTGTTTGATCATCTGCCTAATGATGAATTATTTGTATAACATGAGATACCAGAGGGTCTCTTATTTTTCCCTTCCCATGGCTATTGCTGTGAGTTCTCAAAAACAGGTCACTGATTCTAAAGAAAGAGTACTGAAACCCATAGGACGGGGTTTAAGTATCATCTTGTGAAATCTCATGAATCTTTAAAAATTTTAGTCGACATCCAGCACAGTATAAATATTATGTGTGTATGTATATACGTACATACTTATTTTGGGAAAGAAAATTAATCAGTCGTGGAGTACTGAAAGCCAACTTTGTAACACTGATTTAAGACTCTTAAGAGGAGCATTAAGATTCATTTATTCACTCTAGGATTCCTCCACTGTGAATAATCTGAAAGTGTATGTGCATATTCTTGTAATTGAATTAACCAATATCATACATAATTTATTAAGCAACTAATTGTACCTTTTATCTTACACAAAAAAAATCTGCATCACATAAAATCCACAAGCAATCTTGGAATACCTACAGAATATGTTCAAGGAACCATATGAGACACTGTACAGGGCCCCCGAGGTGAAAAATGAAGGTTTTGACTGTAAAGTACTTGCAGCTTGATGGGGAGAGATGCAGATCCTGCTTAGCTAACAGATGAATCTAAGAGATGATAAACTAAAGAGACAATCATTCCTACAACAACAGAGACAAGAGAAGGTATTTAGAGCTGAGGACTGAATGAAGACACTAATCTCCAACACTGGGGTGAAGATTATTTCAGGCAAGCACCCAAGGTCTCTTCCAGCTCAGATAATTTAGGATTGGTAGGGACAGAAGGGTTGACTGTTCTGAAATGGCAGTTATTTTAATGGCATTATTTCCCATGTGTATTCCTTGTTAAGACTCACCTCCCCAGAAGCAAGAAGTCTGCCATTTCATCTCTTTATATACAGCATCTAATCTAGTGCCTGAGACAGAACAGGAGGGAGTGGGGAAGGTTGGGCAGGACTGAACTGCAGGTGAGTACAGCTACCAGAGGACTCAGAGCAAAGGTTATTTGGAGAACATCAAGGCAATTTGGCTAAAGCAGAGAGAACAAGAAAAAGACAGCAAACTGAATGTGCTGACTGGGGCTAGACTGTGACACACCTTGACAGCCAGGTTGAGGAAGGAGGGTGGACTTCATTCTCTCTCAGCAACAGTGAAAGTCAAGCAGATCGCTGTCTCCATTATTAGGGAGCACACAGGACTACAAGCTGGTAAGAATTCATAATAGGGGTTTTCTGCAGCCAAAAACACTGCCTGCCATTCTGGCAAACAACAAATGTTGCCCCCAATAAAGTCATCAGCCACAGTAGCCAATTTCCATGGCGTGCCCTGAGGGCAATTTAGGATAGAGAAAAAAACAGGATACTGACCCTAGATACTTAAGATGCATATCTAAGGAATAATTGCAATGAGTCCAGACTCTCCATCTGCCCAAACATAGAAAGCACTAAAATCATTAACTTGAGATGCCTGGTTTTCTATGAGTAGCAGGAATCTTTGATGTTTGACTGAATGTTTGCTGTTGTTTTTCAGCAAAACTCCCACATATCCTAGTTCCTCCTTTATCTCTCTGGATAAAAGCTATCTGAGAAGCTGTGTCCTGTCCTCAGTAAAGCCCCTGAATAAAACATAACTGATAACTTTTAGGTCATGCATTTTTCTTCAGCCGAGACATTGCATGCAGGAATAAAGAGAAAGGTCCAGAGGCTGCTCACACTTCTAATGAGTAATGTTCAAATGTGGCACTGGTGGTACCACTTGGACTTGTTAAAAATATTTGAATCCCAGACTTGATCTATTGGATCTGCATCTCTAGATCCGAGGCCATGATCTATATTTACATTGAGACCTGCTAGATTGGAACTTAAAAATGACGTGAATAGAACTGACAAAGCTTTACTATCGAAAAAATAAAGGGCTGTACAACTTTGTATATATACTAGAAACCACTGCACACTTAAATGGTAGTTTTTATGTGTGTGAGTTGTATCTCGATTAAGATGCTAAAAAAATCTCAAGCTTAGGACAGTGCCTGGCACATACAGGAGGTCAGTACAAGTTACTTTTCTCAAATGCATGCATGCATGGCTTTTTTCCCTTGACAGCCTTGGATTTCGAGTTGGTAGATCTGGGACAAGCAGCCTCCATGAGTCCAGTACTTTCTAAAGACTGGTGACAGGCATACAAGCAGCCAGTAGGGCAAGGAGCATCCATACCAGAAGTCAGGTTCCGTTACAAATCAAAAAAAGAAGAATTCAACAGCAAGGCACATGTAAATGTAGAGTGAGGATCAAAAGGAGACAGGCAGCAGAGTGTGAAAAAGGCAGGAGATGGGGCAAAGGGGCAGAAAGAGAGAAATACTAGGAGCCAGAAGCCTCAGAAGAGCTGAAAGGCCAGGGCAAGCTGAAAAGCAGGAACATCTGTCTCTGCCTGTCCCTGCCTGCTGAGTGCCAGTCCCAGATCTTTCTTTGCCCGTCCCTGCCTGCTGAGTGCCAGTCCTGGAGGCGCTTCCCCAGATCAGCAGGTCGCAACCCATGCTGGTCACACCTGGCTGAGGGACAACTTGCTGAGGCAGCCACAGTGGCTTCTATTGAACAAATCCAGAATCTTTCACCATAGGCAGCAGAAAAGGGGATGTCTCGTATGGATGTGTGGCTGGATTAGGAAATTTACAACATTCCTGCGCTCTGGTTTGTTCAAATTAAAATGCCTGTCCCAGTGAAAATTCTTTGAACAAGAGTGCCTACAGTGGTTTCAGGGGCAGAACTGAAATGCCACAGCAGATCCTCTCACAGGGATGCGAAGACAGAAAACAGAGAACAGAGAGGACGTAGGATTGGAAGCCTCTCCCTCTCCCCCTCCTCTGGCTTCCTCAAAGGCCTTCAGCCCCACCTATCTCAAGTCTCAATCCTTTCTGCAGCCTGGTGTTCACCTTGTAGGAAGATGCATTCGCCTTGACACCACAGTAGTTTTGACTCCACTGTCCTTTCCGTTCTAGCAAACACCATCGCCCAACTCACCTCTCAAGTTCAGATTTCCAGGAGACAATGTAAGGGGGCAGGGCTTAGCTAGGGTAAGGCATCAACTTCCAGTCCCTTAGCTGTTGGGGGCAATAGAGAAGGGACATATGGCCTCCAAGGAGCCAGTGGAGGGGCAGCTTCCCAGGAGAAGACATGCCTCAGTTTGCTTTGTGTTTTGTTGGGTGGCAATGGTAGTCAGTGTGTGGGTCTGTGTTTGTGTGTGTCCTTGGAAGAAAAGTTATGACCAACCTAGATAGTATATTCAAAAGCCGAGACATTACTTTGCTGACTAAGGTCCATCTAGTCAAGGCTATGGTTTTTCCTGTAGTCATGTATGGATGTGAGAGTTGGACTGTGAAGAAGGCTGAGCGCCGAAGAATTGATGCTTTTGAACTGTGGTGTTGGAGAAGACTCTTGAGAGTCCCTTGGACTGCNGCATCATTTCATAATGTATATCAAAACCACCATGCTGCTGCTGCTGCTGCTGCTGCTATAAGTCACTTCAGTCGTGTCCGACTCTGTGTGACCTGTCTCTTATACACATCTAGATGTGTATAAGAGACAGCCCTTGGACTGCAAGGAGATCCAACCAGTCCATTCAGAAGGAGATCAACCCTGGGATTTCTTTGGAAGGAATGATGCTAAAGCTGAAACTCCAGTACTTTGGCCACCTCATGCGAAGAGTTGACTCACTGGAAAAGACTCTGATGCTGGGAGGGATTGGGGGTAGGAGGAGAAGGGGACGACCAAGGATGAGATGGCTGGATGGCATCACTGACTCGATGGACGTGAGTCTGAGTGAACTCCGGGAGATGGTGATGGACAGGGAGGCCTGGCATGCCGCGATTCATGGGGTCGCAAAGAGTCGGACACGACTGAGCGACTGAACTGAACTGAACTGATTCCACTCTACAACAAAGAAAATGTTCCAAATGTGAAACTTCCTTAAGCTACTTAATATGCAGCACTTGTATTTATTCTCTTGAGTGAATCCCCCCACCTTGTAAATATTTTCAGTGACTTTCAAACATTTTTGACCCCAGGATGAAAAATAAGACTAAATGTATATTACATATGAAGCACACAAAACAACACATGTGATGCACCCTGATCTTTTCTATCCTGTTATAGTCCATTTTAATGCTCCTTCAACCTGCTAAATTGATTTAACACCCACTAACAAGTGGTGACCAGCGATTTGAAAAACCCTCCTGCTACCTCTATCACCTGTAATTTTATCATTTAAAAACAATTTCACACTTTTCACATTATACTCATACAGAAGAAAATTCCCCAATTCTTTCCCAGTAATATCCTAAACTCCACAATATTGTAGACAGTTTTAAAAGATGAACCAGGTTCACAAGAGATGTCTAATGCTTTAATTGTCTACACAACAATGTTCTCAAGCCAGTCACATGACATCCCTGCTCTCAACCTGTTTAGTGACCAATAGGGACTAATGCACTTGTGTGAAGTGTCAACCAACCCAGCTGAGAAGCACCACCCACTGTCTCTTTACAAGCCAACCTGCCCACACAAGGATGGAACCAGCTCCCTTGGGCTCACCAAACTTGTCCCAAAGGGGAAAGAAATTCTGTTGGTAATGTGTGTATCTCTGGGGAATTTCTAAGGCCGATTACTTTGTTCAGCAATGCCAATGCAATTGGGTTATTGGGTCATGGATATAAATAGGCTCAAATGCTTGTGGAGGACTGAGAGGTAGCAGATTGAGGACTGTCAGTAGAGGAAGCTAGGGAGGTAGAAGAGAGGATGGGAAGATGGATTTCCATCTCCAGCACCAAGAACCGGAGTGACTCCCACCTGCAGCACAGCATGTTGAGAACTGCCGAGATTCCTGCCTGTCCCACAGCACGGCCCAGGAGCGTGGGACACTGCTCTTCAGTCAGACCTGAGCCTGCCCCTGATCTATCACTGGCACCCCCTGAGCCTCACTTGTGCCCTCTGTAGAATGGAGCAGGTACCAATGAACCCGTTTCACAAGCTTCCTGTGAAGACTCAAGTACAACACACAGCCCACGTGAAGCGCTAAGCCTAGTGCCTGCCACAAAGCAAGGATCCAACACATGCTCCGGACAGTTGTTACCATCCCCCAACTCACGCCCCAGCTCGCCTGCCAAAGGGCTTAAAACACACAAGCACATGTCCGTCTTTGAATGAGTACTTTTCCAATTAGCCTCTCTAATCTCTTATCAGACATGGTTAGCCCACTCCAGGACCTTTTTGGATCCCTTCTCTCTTCTATAATAACTTGACTCCTTCCTCTTCTTTCTCAAAACCTATGCTCACTTCAATGTTTTCTCCCCCACTAACCCTGAGATCCATGGATACAGAGAATGAAAGACACTCATGTCACTAAACTATTTATAGTGCCCAAAGCCCGATAGTTCACAATAGTCAGACTGAATTCCACATAATAATCAAGTGGTCTCGTGACCCAAGGCAGACACACAAGTACCAGGGATACACAATCCCTCTGCACAGGGATTCTGGGAAGCTCAAGGCCTGTCTGAGAATCCACAGCATCTAAGAGGTAGGAATGGCACTAAAAAGGGGTGCCCTTCAAAGATGCCACTTCCTTCCCAAAGGTTTCTGGGGCCAGCTTCAAAGAGGAGTCTGGATGAGGCATGGCTATCTCTATTTTTACAAAATAAGAACTTCCAGAAATAAGATACCACCAAGGTATATCACTATACTTCACACATTGTGAGGTAGGTCTTAGCACACGGGGACCAAATACCATTGTGAAATTGTGAGAAAATTTCAAGGGTCCACAAGTACATGACCTTCTAAAGGTGCCTTCTACCATACCCCATGTTTTCAGGGAACCTACCTGTCTGCATGCTTAGGGTTAAGGATAACAAGGCAATTTTCCTGTTTCCTTAAAAAATATGGTATTAATGCAATAGTACTACCTTAGACAATCCAGATCAAAGGCAAATGAAAATGTATTTGCTAATCTCTACTGAGTAGAAGACTGTGTGTTATAACTTGCTCCATGCCATCTTCTTAAGGAATAAGGAGGTCATAATAGGGTGGCTCAGTGGTAAAGAATCCACCTGCCAGTGCAGGAGATGTGAGTTCAATCCCTGGGTCAGGAAGATTCCCTGGAGGAGAAAATGGCAACTCACTCCAGTATTCTTGCCTGAAGAAGCCCATGGACAGAGAAGCCTGGTGGGCTATTGTCCATGGAGCTGCAGAGTTGGACATGACCGAGCGTTTGAGCATGCACACAGACTAAAGCTGGTAACCAATGCTCACAGGTTGTAACGGCCTATATTTATTGTCCTGAGGCAATTATTAATACCATCAGGATCAATGGCCTAGTGTCAGCAAAAAAAGGGGGGCATCATAAACAAACTAGGGCCAAGGTGATAGGGGCTCCAGGATTTCCAGGAAGTGACATAGGTAGATTGACAAAATGAAAAGGCAACCTACAAAACAGAGAAAAGTATTTGCAAATCATATATCTGATAAGGGGCTAATATCCAAATTAAATAACAAGTTCACACAACTCCATAGCAAAAACAAAAACAGAAAACACTCCAATTTTTAAAAAAAATGGGCAGAGAAAGTGAATAGACATTTTTCGGAAAAAGACAAGTAGTCAACAAGTATATGACTAATCAGTATCATTCATCATTAAGGAAATGTAAATTAAAACCACAATGAGAAATTGCCTCACACATGTTGGAATAGCTACTATCAAAAACAAAACATAGAAAGAGATACGTATTGGTGAGGCTGTGAAAAAAAAGGGAACCCCCATACACTGTTGGTGGGAATGTAAACTGGTGTAGGTACTAGGGAAAACATGAAGGTTCCTAAAAAAAAAACAAAAAAAACAAAACAGAATTAAAACAGGATCCAACAGTCCCATTTCTGGGTATACATCCAAAGGGAATGAAAACATGATATTGAAGAGATATTTGCATTCCCACATCCATTGAAACATTACTCACAATAGTCAGGATACGGAAATGACATCTCTTAGGTTGATGAATGAATAAAAAAGATGTGGTAGAAATATACAACAGAATATTATTTAGCCATAAGAAAGAAGGCAATCTGGCCATTTGTATCAACATGGATGTACCTTCACGGCATCATGCTAAGGGAAAGAAGTCAGACAGAGAAAGACAAATACTGCATGGAATCCCTTATCTATGGAATTTTTTTAAAAAAGAAAAAGTCAAACTAATTGAGCAGAGAAACAGAGAGTAGAAAAAGTGGTCACCAGGAGCTGAAGGGTTGGTAGAAATAGAAAGAGGGTGGTAAAACGGTACAAAACTTCAGCTTATAAGATGACTAAGGTCCGGAATCTATTGTAAAATATGATGACTTAGCTGATAACACTGTATTGCATAGAATGTGCTAAGAGACTAGAGGACTTCCCTGATCAGCTGGTAAAGAATCCGCCAGCAATGCAGGAGACCCTGATTCAATTCCTGGGTCAGGAAGATCCCCTGGAGAAGTGATAGGCTGCCCACTCCAGTATTCTTGGATGTATTCCTGGTGGCTCAGTATTCCTGGTGGCTGAGACAGTAAAGAGCCTGCCTTCAGTGTGGGAGATCCAGGTTTAATCCCTGGGTTAGGAAGATCCCCTGGAGAAGGGCATGGCAACCCACCCCAGTATTCTTGCCTGGAAAATCCCCATGGACAGGGGAACCTGGTAGGCTACAGTCCATTAGATCGCAAAGAGTTGGACATGACTGAGTGATTAAGCACAGCACAGGGCAAGAGACTAGAACTTAAATGTTCTCACCAAATGAAAAATTAGAGGTGATGCCTGTGTTATGAACTAGATAAGCATCATTTCATAATGTATATCAAAACCACCATGCTGCTGCTGCTGCTGCTGCTGCTAAGTCACTTCAGTCGTGTCCGACTCTGTGTGACCCCATAGACGGCAGCCCACCAGGCTCCCCCATCCCTGGGATTCTCCAGGCAAGAATACTGGAGTGGGTTGCCATTTCCTTCTCCAGTGCATGAAAGAGAAAAGTGAAAGTGAAGTCGCTCAGTCTTTCCGACTGTTAGCGACCCCATGGACTGCAGCCCACCAGGCTCCTCCGTCCATTGGATTTTCCAGGCAAGAGTACTGGGGTGGGATGACATATGCTTAAATATCTCACAATTTTATTTGTCCAAGTATACCCCAATAAAGCTGAAAAATATACAATTCACTTTTTATTTTGTATTCTCTCTGTCTCTGAGCCATCACTCTGAAATATGAAAGTTTCTGGGGCAGACTCTGAACTTGTAAATAGCTGAATCTTAATGTTCTCTAAAGCATTTGCATGCTATGCTTCTGCTGAACACTGCTCGACAACATGGCATTTTTTTCCCCTTGTGCTGAAAAACAAAAGTTAATGGCCCAATAAGCAAATGAAGACAATTTCAGAAAATGGGCTTGGATAACATGAGAAAAACAGGGGAGGTGTCTTCCTGAGGATCTTAGAAGACTGTCAACAGCCGTCAGTTAGAGAATACGTTAGCTTGTCCTGCCAGAGCTGGAGAATTTTTCTTCTTTAAAATTACAGGTGATATTTTATCTCTGCCAGTGGGAGGGGGAACCACCTCATATACAAGGGAAAGTCAGTAACTAAGAATATGCACAAGTTTCAGAAATTAGTCACTGGTTACCATGGTAACGCAAATAGTGCCTAACAACTCACTGGGCTGTAAGTAACCAAGATGATGCTAAATACATTACTTCAAAATGGGAAATGGACTCTATTTTTAGGAATACTTGCAAAGAACTAGATGGACCTAACCACAGACTGACGGTGGCTCAGATTTACCCCTGTGGACCCAGGATTCAAGGTCCATCTCCTGCCCTGTGTGTGTCAAGTTCTGTGTCACATGCGTGTGCTATGCCCGGAGACAGCTGCAGGAGGAAGAGTGATGACATTTTATTCACAAACAAAAAACGAGCTTTCTCATTCCTTAAACTTTTAGTAAAGGAAGAATCCTTGCTACTGGGCAATGAAGACTGATAAAAGATTTAGGTGGCAGTCCCTTTAAATTCAATGTTAAGGATCTCCTCAGGCCACACAAAATTTCTCAGAAAATAACTAGCATGCCCAATAAAATAATAATTTTCCCATTGATCTGAGTGGTTTGAATTTTCTGAGTAGATATTAATGCTAGTTAGAATAGAAGTATAAACAATATATGAATTTTTAAATTATTCTAACAACTGACCGTACATCATCACCCTCCTAAATGAAACTTAGCATGTGACCTCTGTTCATGGTACACAGTGCCTGGGACACTGGGGCCCGAAGTCTTCAGAAAAGTGGTCCCAGAGCAGTGTTCTTCCTAATGGTCCCTGAGTACCTGCATCAGAATTCCAGAGGGCCCTTACAGTGTCAAATCCTAGGCCATATTTAAGGCCCACCCATTAAGAGTCTCTGAGGTCGGGATCTGAGAAATCTCCATTTTAAAAAGATGCTCCCTGTGATGTTTATGTTCTCTGGTCTGAGAAGTCCATCCTTAGCAATCACCAATACATTGAGGACCTCTGTCTCGAAGACAGAAGACAGGACAGTCATCAGGGAGCACAAACCTACACGGTTTATCAAAGGCAGAGCTGTCTGTGACTCAGTGGCTTTTGAGCCACAGCCTAGGGTATAAAACCAGCACAAAATACTTGTATTATATATGTGTGTGTGTGTGTGTGTATGACCCAAGTTTTTCAGAAACAACATGGATGATGTACTCTGGCCTACTCCATTATATTCTAATTTTTAACGTTACGGCAACCAACTAAATTGATTTCACATCCCACTAATTGGTGGTGTTTGAAAAACTCTATTATAATATTTGTTGTCCTATATTTTTATCACTTAATAATTTAATTTTTTTTCATATCTTATCCTAAATAGTAGAAAGCCATTCAGTCTTTTCCAATATGCCCCCAAAGTCACAATATTTTAGTTACCTTTAAAAGGTGAATCAAGGTAAAGTGAGACAGTCTTCTGTTTAAGGGAATCAACAACAATACATTCAACTGCTAGCATTTAACTTTTATTTATTTACATCCTCTTTATCTCACAAATAGCATGCAGATTATGTAAGTTTAAAATAAATGAAAATTTTTAAGAAAGTGAAGCAAGAAGAAAAGAAAGACATAAAATTGAGTGTTTACGGAATAAATCAAAGGAACAAGGACAAGTACTAAAGACGGCACAGGCCAGGAAATCTAGGCTACGTGTTAACTCTCAGCTTTCTGGCCCTCACTGTGCAGAGGAAAACAGGGTCAGCTATGAAAATTCCAGGACCCATCTGTGAAGAGTAAGCAATTTCTGAGAAATAGTTCCAGGCCTCCGGCTGTCTTCCCTTTGGGCTGGACTGAACACTTGTTGCCTCCTCAGGGTAGAGGGGGCAGTCACAGTGGGACAGACCCTATTAGTGCTTCCACCTTCCACCACCATTTGATTCAGAGGGCAACTGAAGACCGCTCTAAGGACTGGGACAAACAAAGCCAGGAGCCATAGGCCACCCAGTTCTCCCTTTTCTGGGAGCACTGTGTATTCACTCCTGTCCCAGAGCTGGCACGCTTCCTGTGATGAAAGCTGTTCACAGACCCATCTTCTTCCTCCCCGCCAACCCCAGAAGGCGATCAGCTCCATGAGGACAATTTTGGCTCCTACGCATATCAGTGAGCTCTCCATAAAACCGAGCCGAATACTCAACTTCTCCAGGAATTCCCCAAAGGAAAAGCGATTGAAGCACAAAGATCTGAAAGATCTGAACTGGCTTCTCGGTTCTACGGCTTATCACTCCTGAGGCATTAGCTAAGCCATCTGACTGCTGCGATTCAGTTGCTTATCTGTTAACCAAAGCCAATTCGGATTCACCACAGGGTAGTCTTATGGACGAAATTAACAAACAGATGTAATGAGGCGGGCCCAGTTTCTGGCACACAGCAGGTGCTCAATAAATATTACTTTTCCCTTCTCCTAACAGAAATCTCTAGGATATTAATTGTACTTCCTGCCAGAACCACTGTAGTATTCACAATCCTTCTCTCACTTCCAAGTTTCCTAGTTAAAGTCACCCACGAAGAAAGCAGAGTTCCCAAGAACCACAGAACACTCAATGCCACCTTCAAAATGGTTTTTGTCATTGTTTCAATAACTTTAAGCAGAGCTTAGAGGTTATTCTGGAAAAAAAAAGTCTGAGAAAGGAAAGCTTGACTAAGTCATTAAGTATCAAATAAATGCTTAAACCAAGCAATAAGGAAGAGAGGTAATTAGTAAATTCACTGTTAGAAGGCAAATGCTGTTGCTAAAACAGAACACAGAAACATATTTGGTCTTTACTCTTGAATGGTCTAAATATCCCCTTGTTAATACTAAAGTTGTGGTTGGTTGCTTTGCAGACTGTTTTCGTGAGAGATGTAAAATTTAGACCAGCATGTTTAGTCTTGAGCAGAGAAAACATCAGCTATGTTTTAATTTCCTTTAAATGTAAGTGTTCCAGATTAAATATCGTGGTTGACCTACCTTTTCTGTGATATAGAAGTTTGAACTATCAGCATGCTGCAGTGCAAAGTATTCATGGTTTGCAAGGGACCACCTGAAAAATGCAAGCAAAAGCTGATTACAAAAACAAAAATGGATCATTTTCATGTCCATATGATAGAGTTAGATGAACTTAGCACCCTGTGATTGGAACTGGGCCAGTACCCAAGATACGCACAGAGCAGTTCCTAAAACAAAATGACTTTAGCCCCTTCTCATGATCCTGAGTGGAGAAGGCAATGGCACCCCACTCCAGTACTCTTGCCTGGAAAATCTCATGAATCAAGCAAAAGCTGATTACAAAAAACAAAAATGGATCATTTTCATGTCCATATGATAGAGTTAGATGAACTTAGCACCCTGTGATTGGAACTGGGCCAGTACCCAAGATACGCACAGAGCAGTTCCTAAAACAAAATGACTTTAGCCCCTTCTCATGATCCTGAGTGGAGAAGGCAATGGCACCCCACTCCAGTACTCTTGCCTGGAAAATCTCATGAACGGAGGAGCCTGGTAGGCTGCAGTCCGTGGGGTCGCTAAGAGTCGGACACGACTGAGCGATTTCACTTTCATTTTCCACTTTCCTGCATTGGAGAAGGAAATGGCAACTTTCTTGCCTGGAGAATCCCAGGGATGGGGGAGCCTGGTGGGCTGCCGTCTATGGGGTCGCACAGAGTTGGACACGACTGAAGTGACTTAGCAGCAGCGGCAGCAGCATGACCCTGAGACCAAG
The DNA here is from genome assembly GCA_006410675.1 of Oreotragus oreotragus. NCBI lineage: Eukaryota > Metazoa > Chordata > Mammalia > Artiodactyla > Bovidae > Oreotragus > Oreotragus oreotragus. The sequence continues at coordinate 61,432 of SJYX01017430.1, forward strand.
ATCTTATTCCAAGCCTATTGTTCACCCTTTAAGTATTTTATCTTCGCAGCTTTGAGGGAGGGCTCATTAAAGTTCCATTCCTCCCTCTGATGAAGGAGTGAGTGGAGCAGAGAGAGGAAAACAAAGGCAATGAATGCGATTTGAATTTTTGATGACTGTTACATCTCAGCTGTCTCTGTGGCCTCCCGTCCCGTCAGTGTGCTTGCTGTGGACTGGAACCTTTCAGCCAAGCACTGTTGCTGGCCAGTCACTAAGTCGTGTCCCACTCTTCTATGATCCCACAGACTAACTCGCCAGTCTCCTCTGTCCATTTAAAGATCACAGGCCTTAAACAAATTCCAGGTAAAATGCTATTCATAGTTCTGCCTTAAAAATTAAAAAACCCTCAGGCAACTTCCATATGCACGGATTGTTAGAGCAGCCCAAGAGAAGTAGGAAAGCTCACTATCTTTGTGAAGCTCCATGTGGCAGCACAACCCCCCACTGACCTGTCTTTTAAATTATTTTATCTTCCGTGGGGACCTGAGTGGTCTTCTCATTTTATATCAGATGAAGTGTGCACTTAACTTCGGGAACTTAGACTGCTTCCTGCTGAAAAGGATGAATGAACCACATCTTTTCAAAGTAAATAAGATCAATCCCAATGTCCACATATCAGGACTTCTACACTTCCCACTCTTTGAGAAACAGAGAGAATGTTTTTGGAGAAAAAACATGGAAATATTACACAGTAAGTAATTCTTGGTGTCTTTAGGCAGGTCAAGTAGTTTTAGGATGAATGAACCACATCTTTTCAAAGTAAATAAGATCAATCCCAATGTCCACATATAAGGACTTCTACACTTCCCACTCTTTGAGAAACAGAGAGGATGTTTTGGGAGAAAAAACATGGAAATATTACACAGTATGTAATTCTTGGTGTCTTTAGGCAGGTCAAGTAGTGACTTAATGAGTAATATTTAACAATTGCACAAGAATATTTTATTTGCCTTTCAATATGCTGACTGGAGCTCCCTGGATAAATCCTGAGTAACACTTACCCATCACAGACTTCCTTTATTATTGCAGACAGTGGTTTTCTCTGAAAAATAGAAAAAAAGGAAATACTTTCTGTTAGTTCATTTCATCATTTAAGCTCTAAAAAAAAAAAGAAGAAGAGGCCTAATAAAGACACTTAAGTAAGAACAACAACAACAAAAAATCATTGGAGGACTTTGTTGATAATTTGATAAAATGTATTTTTTAATGATAAAAATAAAATTTAAACTTTTGGTTATACATTGTGGATAAATTAACTTCACACATAAAATTTCATTTAATAAAATAATTCTATGGCGTAGGTATTGTTTACTTTCCTTATAGACAGTGAATGACTGATCCACAGCCACGCGGCTAGTAGGTGGCATGACAAGAATGAGAAACTGGGTAAATCGCTAGAAATGAAAATAAAAAACAGTCTTGTAAAATAGATAAGTCACAGATGTAACATGTAGCATAGGGAATGTAGTAATATTGTAATAACTCTGTATGGTGATGATTTTGAAATGTATATAAATATTGAATCACACCAGTTAATCCTAAAGGAAATCAATTCTGAATATTCACTGGAAGGACTGAAGCTGAAGCTCCAATTCTGTGGCTACCTGATGCGAAGAGCCAACTCATTAGAAAAGACCCTGATGCTGGGAAAGATCGAAGGCAGGAGGAGAAGGGGACGACAGAAGATGAGATGGTTGGATGGCATCAACGACTCAATGGACATGAGTTTGAGCAAGCTCCAGGAGATAATGAAGGACAGGGAAGCCCGGAGTGCTACAGTCAACAGGGCCACAAAGAATTGGATACGACTGAGTGACCGAACAACAATGATGTACCAAGATGATACTGTGTGGAAACGATCCTTCAATAAAAAGGGAAAAACCAGTCTGCAACACTGAATGTTAGTCATTTGGCATGGTGGCGAACATTCATATGTTAGTATTCCCATATGAGCACAATGAATGAACAGACGCACTCTCCTCTCACACCTCCCCCTACAACAGGCTCTTGAGGAAGGAACAAAGGGGCTCAGCCTATGTCTCCCAGGGGACTGCACCAGTACTACAAAACCTGAGACTCTGGTCGCAGCAACTGGCGCCTGCTCTTCAGATTTCAACCTTTGAAAGACTGGCCCAAGTGAGCTGGATGCAGCCTCTCTTCTGGAAGGGCCACCCAGCCCCACCTTCCTGGGCACCAGCTGTAGCAGGACTGGGCACGTATTCCAAACCAAAGGACTGCCTCGAGCTGGGCCATCAGGCCCCAACAACGCATCCCGTTCTGAGTCAGGACGGGGAGACCCGTCTTGGACTTGGACCTGCTCTTTCATCGCTCTGGCTTTGTGAAGGGAGAGACAGAGCCCCCTCGGCTGAGCCTTTTACAGCCGCTGCCGAAGCCAGCCTGCATCTCTCTGCTCCCTAAGGGTGTCCCAGGAGCCACCCGCCTGTGCTTCTCTGCGGCGGGCACTGGACTCTTACTCCTCTCTCAGTCCTTCCTTGGCTTTCCCTGTCTCACTGTTGCAGCAGCTGTGAGTGGAGAGGACCTGTTTACTCGGTGGTCTCTGCTTTATCCCTGGATTCCCAAAAATGCTGCTCTAGGTTAGCTGGACGTCTCCTCCTCTAGGTCTTGCCGGCCTGTGCTCACATGTCCTCCATGCAGCCTAGCTGGTCTTCCATAGGACCCTTCACATATATCTCTCTCTGGAATCTGAGTTCTGCCTTTTAAAAGAAGAAACTGTAGTCGAATTCATAGAGACAGGAAGTGGAATGCTGGTTGCCAGGGGCTGGTGCAGAGGGAAGTGGAGGGCTGTTATTTAATGGGCATGAGGTTCAGTTTTGCAAGATTGGCTGCACACCAGTGTGAATGTGCTTAACACTCCTAAACTGTACACTTTAAGATGGTTAGGATGGCAAGTTTTTTTTTTTTTTAAACCACAGTTTTAAAAAGTGAAAGACAATTGGATATTACATTCCTCCTGAGGAAGAGGGCTTCCCTGGTGGCTCAGACGATAAAGAATCTGCCTGCAATGCGGGAGACCTGGGCTCGGTCCCTGGGTTGGGAAGATCCCCTGGAGAAGGGAACAGCTACCTACTCCAGTATTCTGACCTGGAGAATGCCATGGACAGAGGAGCCTGGAGGGCTACAGTCCATGGGGTGGCAAAGAGTCGGACACGACTGAGCGACTCACTCCCTTTCTGGGGAGAAAGATACCACTACCTATGAAATAGTCTTGCCAGAAAATAAAATCAATTTAAATCCAATCAATCCTCCGGATTTAACTCCCAGTTTACAGAAAATACAGGAATGGAGGAATATATTAAACAAGATCACATGGAAGCAATCAGCAAAATCCAGACTGTGGGAAACTCTACAGGAAAAACAACAGTTTCTTCAATAAATAAATTACAGAGAAAGAAAAAGTAGGAGGAGGAGGAAACCGTAGATTAAAAAAGTCTTAAAAGACAAAAAACAACAGCAATGCATGGAGTTATTCGGATGTCAATTCACATAAACCATAAGAATGTATGAGACCATCAGGGAATGTTTGTGAACACTCAGGAATCTAGTGGTTATTTTGAAGCCCTCATCTTCTGGAGATAGATACTAAGATATTTTTGGGTGCCAGAGTATAATAGCTGGGGCTTGCTTCAAAATAGTTGCAGGGTGCGTGTGGGAGGGTATAGAAGAAATAAGGTTGGCTACAAGTTTATAGCTATTGAAGCTGGTTGACAGGAGATACTACTCTATTCTATTCTGTTCTGCCTTTATATCTGACATTTTCCACACACACACACACACACACACACACACACAAACACTAACCTTTGGACTTCCCTTGCAGTCCAGTGATTACGATTCTCTGCCTCCATTGAGAGGGCAGAGGTTCAGTCTTTGGTTGGGGAACTAAGATCCCACATGCTTCATGGTATGGCCAAAAAAATATTTAATAAATTAAAAAAATAAAAATAGTAACCTTATAGTCTTCTCAAAGTATTCCTCCTCGACCCTCAACGGTACAATGCAGGGGATGGGACATGGTCTGCAAACTCTCTCCTCTCCCTCTCCCCTGCACCTGGCCTGCTGGGTCCAGGCAAGGGTGGAGCATGCTGGGCAGAGCAGCCCCCTCCCTGTCCACACAGCCTGGCCATTTGTGTGTCAGGGGCTGCCCACCAGGCCTCCTGGAACACGTCCCTGGGTTCTCCAAACGAGCCTTCAGCTGGCCCTTCCCCAGCAGGCAGGTCAGGCTCCAGCTTGAGCATGTCTTCTCCCCAGCCACAGTCTCCACCACAGCAACCCTGGGTAAGATCCCTGAAGAAGGCTTATGTTCAGACAGCTACTGAGCTGCCTACACACCCACGGAGTCCAGGGTCCTTTCTATATCAAATGGAGTAAATGCACCTGCCCAAGTGGCACAACCACTCCTGGCCATCTCTCCTGCTATTTTCTCCATATTCAGATGGCATCAGACAACATCTGGGAAACCTGTAGACAGAAGACAGAATGGGGGCTGGGGTCAGGTTGAGCATATCCACTCTTTGCCCTTGATTACCTTGATGTTTCTCTCCTTCATTTCCTGGATGAATGAACACATGATAAAAAGCTCCATGTAAGATATGGCCAAATTGAGTCTGCGATTAAGTTCCACCAACCCAAGGATTCCAAGTAGGGAGAGTCTGGATTTCATGTGATGTGTAAAACTGGCAACTGGAATAAACTTGATTATTTTTTTAATGACTATGTTCTATGAAAGAATATCTAATTATTAAATATTTCAGTGTGGGAGATATATTTTACAGATATGAAGAGCTGTAATAGCACCCAGGAGCATGAAATTGGTATCAGATCATCAGTTCAGTTCAGTTCAGTCACTCAGTCATGTCTGACTCTTTGTGACCCCATGAACTGCAGCACGCCAGGCTTCCCTGTCCATCATCAACACCCAGAGTCCACCCAGACCCATGTCCATTGAGTTAGTGATGCCATCCAACCATCTCACACTCTGTCGTTCCCTTCTCTGAGAGGCAACCAGAGCTCAGAGAAGTTACCTTAGTAAATGAGGGAACCAGGATTCAACTCCAACTCCATTTGACTCTAAAAGTTGAGTTCTTAATCTCCATTTGCAACTTATAATAAAACACTAAAAGTATTTGTCAAGTTAGGAGAATGTATATGCCTATGGTATAGATATGCATGTATATATGATAAAGATAGATATAAGGATAGATGTAGATTATATATATTAATATTCAAGTTAAAATTTATTGTCATGTATGGCAAAACCAATACAATATTGTAAAGTAATTAACCTCCAATTAAAATAAATATATATTAAAATAAATTTTTTTTTCATAAAATAAAATGTATTGCCCTTCTAAGATACAGGATCGATGAAAAGCTTAGTCTATAAGTTACTCTTTACATGCTTTAAAAAAAGTTTTATAGGAATATAGTTGACCACTAAGTCCTTACATATTTAACACTGCTTCTAATCTATCTGAGGAGCTGCTTTCCAAAAATATGTGAATCCCAGCTGAATTGAAGAGTATTTGGGAAACGTCACAATGTTGTTTAAGTCTACTGGATATCCCTGTGGGATTTGCTTTTATGAAATTTGAAACAATAGAACAAGGAGCAAATTATTTAGGTAAGCCTAAAAAGAAAACACACACACACAAATTAGCCAGTGTTATAAATAGTAATAAGTTTTTGGGAACCATTTCAGTTTCTTAACAAAACACCTGAGGAAGCAGGAAGAAAACCTCGTATATTCCCTTAGACAGTGACAAGAAGCCCATTCTTGTCCTAAGAGTAGCTGGTGAGTTATTTACTTAATATTTAAGTAGATGTTGCTTGGTCACTAAGTCATGTCTGATTCTTTGCAACCCCATGGACTGTAGCCTGCCAGGCTTCTCTGTCCATGGGATTTCCCAGGCAAGAATACTGGAGTGGGTTGCCATTTCTTTCTCCAGTGAAATGGGATGGATGGGAGCTCTGTTACAGAAAAAATGCTCTATGTCAGAGCCAAATAATCCAATAAGGAAGCAGCCAGAGCTTTGTAAAGTCAGCCCCTGGGGCTCCGACCTGGAGATGGCTGAACCTCAGAAAGTACCCCCAAAAGAAATCAGGACTTGAAATGGGATGGATGGGAGCTCTGTTACAGAAAAAATGCTCTATGTCAGAGCCAAATAATCCAATAAGGAAGCAGCCAGAGCTTTGTAAAGTCAGCCCCTGGGGCTCCGACCTGGAGATGGCTGAACCTCAGAAAGTACCCCCAAAAGAAATCAGGACAAAGCTGAAGTACCCAGGTTCTCTGAAGTCAGGACAGGGGAAAGAGAAAGAGCTCTGAAGATGCAAAATGTATCTTCAGGTCAAAAGCAAAGAAAAGGGCTCAGGAAAAAAAAAAAAAAAACCCAAAACCAAAATAAACTTAAAATGAAGCTTTAGAAGCTTCCAAAGAAAACATAGGTATGGCTACTTTAAAGTTGAGATTAGACAAATAAAGTTACATTTCATCCATTACTGAGCAACAAAAATCTTAACTGGATTTTTAACTTCTCAAGATTTAGAAGTCTCTACAAAAGAGGAAAAAGGATACTGGAGGTACAAAAGGTGGATTTCTCTCAAAAGTAAAAAAGAAGCACAAGAAAAAAAAAAAGGAAAGAAAGAAAGACTTCTCTGATAGTTCAGGGGCTACAACTCTAGGCTCCCAATGCAGAGGGCCTGGGTTTGATCCCTGGGTAGGGAACCAGATCCCACACACGCTGTAGCTAAGAGTTTAAGTGCTGCAACTAAACAATCCAGCATGTCACAACTAAGACCCAGCACAGCCAAACAAATTAATAAATAAGTATTTTAAAATCAGAGGAATATAAAAGAGGGGTAGAGATTGTACCATTAAGAACACGATCAAAATAAGTCTATCGTACAAATTCTATTGTCGGCAATTGACATGCCCTCCAAGGTGAGACTATGTTTTAATAACTATGACAGTACTTCAAGAGTTCAGATGACTTAGATGAATCTTGTTGCAGGTAAAGAAGATGAAACTATTTGGAAATGGAGACGTATTTGAAAGCCAAAGTTTTTAATGTCTATGTAATGTTATGATTCTGGAGACCATTTGCATATATGTATATGCATCTCCTGACACTGTAAAAGAAGGTAGAGACAGGTGGAAGGAAAAGCAGTGCCACTCTGTGTTGCCTCAATCCCCGGTGACTCAGCACTACTTACTGAGAGCATAGCAGGAACCCAGAAGCCCAGTAGGATTTAGGGGAATTCCCAGGGGAGTCTCCACAAGCCAAATATATATCCAGGATTTGCTTGAAGAAAATTTAGACGTCTGTATGGACACATTGTTCAGCTAAATGCCTTAGCTCCCTATAATTTCTAAAACATTTTAAAATAAATATCTGTTGCATAAAAACCAAACTAAAGATTTGGTACTTTCATTTGTTAGAGGGAACATACATTTCATGATGCTAGACATGTTTCACACAAGATATAAATTTTGATTATTCATTTACTTTTTATTTCAAATATCCTTTATGCAAAAGGCAAATTATATTTTACCTTCTAGGAAAGAAAATAGACTTGGTATCTAAGACAAATATATTTAAATATTTTATGTAATCAAAATATGATGGAGATTAATTCAGACCTTTTATCTCTTTTCTGGATAAAACTAGTGTTAGTCACCAAGTTGTGTCCAACTCTTTGAGACCCCATGGACTGTAGCCTGCCAGGGTCCTCCGTCCATAGGATTCTCAAGGCAAGCAGAGTGGAGTGGGGTGCCATGCCTTCCTCCAGGGGATCTTCCTGACCCAGGGATCAAACCCAAGTCTCTGGTATTGCAGGCAAATCCTTTACTGTCTAGTAGGTAATTGTATTAGTTACCTACTGCTGCATTGCAAATGATCCCAAGTTCAGTGACTTAAAACAGCAAAAAACATTATTATCTCATACTTGTTGTAGGTCAGGAATTTGGGAAAGGCTTCACTGGTGGTTCTTGCTCAGGGTCTCTATCTCTCAAATCTAGTTGCTATTTTAAAGTGAAAATGAAAAAAAAAAATAAAAAATAAAAAAATAAAGTGAAAATGAGCTAAAACAGGTAAGTGATCATTAAATTTTACATGCAGCATGAATGAATTTAGACCTTCAAGAATTTGAAAATCCAAAGGTGAAACCATCAGAAGTCAAAAGAGTTGTTAATGCTCCCCCTCGATGTCCTCCTGCCCCTCATCTCTCCACCTTCCCAAGAGGTGCTTGAGAGGCAAGTGGAGGCAGGAGGAAGAGACATGATGGATGACAGAAATAGCCTCACCATAAATAAAATATACTCCATATACATGTCATGACAGTGTTCTCAGTTGCTAATCAGGAAGCAGAAGTCCTTGCACTGTGGCCTTAACAGAATCTTTCCTAAAACCCTTTTCACACACCTGGACTCTCCTTGGGTCCACTGCTACAGGCTGCAAAACAACATGTCAAGCCCAGTGGCATGCGGAGATAGGACTGTTTAAAGGCTTCTTGGTCCATACATAGTACCCTGTGTCTTTCCCCAGAGCAATCCATTCTTGCAATCATATAGAAAAGAACTGAGCCCTAATTATGGTCTTATGATCCATATGACTTCTTTCCATGAAAATACTACTTTGAACCATCATATAGAAAAAAGTGTAATGTCTATACATGTTTCATTATACCTGCTATCTTTCTTGTACCTATATGAAACTATAACACTCATCATCAGAAGGGTATCTATTTGAAATTAATTTTCTAGTATAAGAGATGGATTTTCACTGCCACCCTCTCTCTCTCCCCTGTGATCAGCATATACATTTAGAGGGAGGTCTGAGGCTATGTTTTCTAAGTAAGGCAAGTAATAACACCTGCTCTAGAGGCTTAGGGCAGCCACAAGAACCAATAAATTCAAACAGGCATGGACCACCCACTGCAACTAGAGAGTAGCCCCTGCTTGCCACAACTAGAGAAAGCCCATGTGCAGTAACAAAGACACAGTGCAGCCAAAAATAATTTTAAAAAGAAAACAGACATGGATTTGCATATCGATTCCAGAACTTACGGCTTGATTTAATTGATCAATTAATTTTAATTGGAGGCTAACTACTTTACAGTACTGCAGTGGTTTTTGCCGTACATTGACATGAATCAGCCATGGGTGTATGGTTCGATTTTAGATGTTCTGTTTAGCCTCTCTTCATGCACATGTGCGTGCTCAGTCATGTCCGACTCTTTGCAACCCTATGGGCTGTAGGCCGCCAGGTTCCTCTGTTCATGGGATTCTCCAGGCAAGAATATTGGAGAGTTGCTATCTCCTCCTCTGTTCCAGGGGATCTTCTGGAGATGGGGATCGAGCCCGTGTCTCTGGTGTCTCCTGCACTGGCAAGTAGATTCTTTACACTGTGCTTCCTGGGAAGCCCTTAGCCTCTCTGAGCCTCATCTAAAGAATGAGGACGATGATACATTTCCTATTGGGTTCAGGTGAAAACCCATAAGACGCTATGTTTAAAGTACCAAACACAGGGCAGGGGACATAAAAATAAATGTTGGTTTCACTCAACTTTCCTTTTCCTTCCTTTAGTTAACTTCAGAGCTAAAGGCATCACTTGAGTTCTGATGTTTTGTGAATTTGACCTGAACACAAACCAAGTATCTTTGACTTGAATCAAGTATTATTGACCTGAAAGCAGAACACGATTATTAACAGTTGTAAACAGGATGAAATGATCTCTAGTAAATCTTCTAGTGTCAGACAGAACTCACTGGTTCAGACTAACAGCTACGACAGGGCCAACCAGCCCAAGACAAATAACAAATGTGATAATTAGTGAAATGGGATTAATATGGAAATGGTGCAAGAGTTTTCCGTGTGCTTGTGTACATGGCAAGTCCAGACAAGATGGGTTTTGGAGGGGGTGGGGTGGCGTAGGAAGTTACCTCCTTGGTCCAGCTGATTGGGAAAGGCTTTGGGAGAGAAGTCTGATTTGGGGATTATTTGAATAGTGGTAGGTAGGGGGTTTTGAGCTAGACACAAAGCGGTGTTTCAGGTTAAGGGTGTGTCCTGAGAAAGAGTTCAAAGGACAGAGAGGATCTTGCTGTAGAGGGAAGGAGACACCCAGCCACAGCCAACATTAGTCAAAAGCAACCACTGACCCATGAAAAGAGACGGGTGGCATCCATGGGTGAGGCTCCTGGAGAGTTGGTAGCAGTGTCAGCCTTTACAGAAGCACAAAAATGTCTCCATGGGCACTGGTTCAGTTTAGGGCCCCAACTTAGAGTGAGTGGCAGGGAACCTGGAGCCATTCCAAAGTCAAAGAGGTTGGGACTCATAATACGGACAGCAGATGGATTAGGAAAGACCTAAATTCTCTTCATTCTTGAAACGACTCCCTTAGGGGCAGTGTGACTGCCTCTTCTCCATTCCCATTAATGGCAAAGTCACAGAAAGGTTTTGAGTTTCAGCTGAAGAATACAGTGGAAATAAGGAAAAAGCTGTGATTCACAGGATTAAGACAAGAGGACAGTTTGATTAGAGGGCTATAAAATTTAACTCCCAATAGTTCTCTCTGAAGGGGCGAAATCTTCATGCTACATTTGTTCGCAATCCCTCAGTTTATGACATTCTATCAATGGACATTTGCGAGAGTCAAGTTCATAAAGGCAGAAGGTAACCTTAGCACGCCCAGTGCCCAAGGCTCTGCCTTCACGTAAGCTTCAGATCTCCTTTAGCTCATATTTTAGGAAATCGGCTTCCACCCTTTTCATTAGCAGGTCCCACTGTGGTTTAAATCGAAGAAAGTAGGGAAAACCGCTAGACCATTCAGGTATGACCTAAATCAAATCCCTTATGATTATACAGTGGAAGTGAGAAATAGATTTAAGGGCCTAGATCTGATAGACAGAGCTCCTGATGAACTATGGAATGAGGTTCGTGACATTTTACAGGAGACAGGGATCAAGACCATCCCCATGGAAAAGAAATGCAAAAAAGCAAAATGGCTGTCTGGAGAAGCCTTACAAATAGCAATGAAAAGAAGAGAGGCGAAAAGCAAAGGAGAAAAGAAAAGATATAAGCATCTGAATGCAGAGTTCCAAAGAATAGCAAGAAGAGATAAGAAAGCCTTCTTCAGCAATCAATGCAAAGAGATAGAGGAAAACAACAGAATGGGAAAGACTAGAGATCTCTTCAAGAGAATTGGAGATACCAAGGGAACATTTCATGCAAAGATGGGCTCGATAAAGGATAGAAATGGTATGGACCTAACAGAAGCAGAAGATATTAAGAAGAGGTGGCAAGAATACACAGAAGAACTGTACAGAAAAGATCTTCACGACCCAGATAATCATGAGGATGTGATCACTAATCTAGAGCCAGACATCTTGGAATGTGAAGTCAAGTGGGCCTTAGAAAGCATCACTAAGAACAAAGCTAGTGGAGGTGATGGAATTCCCGTTGAGCTGTTTCAAATCCTGGAAGATGATGCTGTGAAAGTGCTGCACTCAATATGCCAGCAAATTTGGAAAACTCAGCAGTGGCCACAGGACTGGAAAAGGTCAGTTTTCATTCCAATTCCAAAGAAAGGCAATGCCAAAGAATGCTCAAACTACCGCACAATTGCACTCATCTCACACGCTAGTAAAGTAATGCTCAAAATTCTCCAAGCCAGGCTTCAGCAATATGTGAACCGTGAACTCCCTGATGTTCAAGCTGGTTTTAGAACAGGCAGAGGAACCAGAGATCAAATTGCCAACATCCGCTGGATCATGGAAAAAGCAAGAGAGTTCCAGAAAAACATCTATTTCTGCTTTATTGACTATGCCAAAGCCTTTGACTGTGTGGATCACAATAAACTGTGGAAAATTCTGAAAGAGATGGGAATACCAGACCACCTAACCTGCCTCTTGAGAAATCTGTATGCAGGTCAGGAAGCAACAGTTAGAACTGGACATGGAACAACAGACTGGTTCCAAATAGGAAAAGGAGTACGTCAAGGCTGTATATTGTCTCCCTGCTTATTTAACTTATATGCAGAGTACATCATGAGAAACGCTGGACTGGAAGAAACACAAGCTGGAATCAAGATTGCCGGGAGAAATATCAATAACCTCAGATATGCTGATGACACCACCCTTATGGCAGAAAGTGAGGAGGAGCTAAAAAGCCTCTTGATGAAAGTGAAGGAGGAGAGCGAAAAAGTTGGCTTAAAGCTCAACATTCAGAAAACGAAGATCATGGCATCCGGTCCCATCACTTCATGGGAAATAGATGGGGAAACAGTGGAAACAGTGTCAGACTTTATTTTTTTGGGCTCCAAAATCACTGCAGATGGTGACTGCAGCCATGAAATTAAAAGACGCTTACTCCTTGGAAGAAAAGTTATGACCAACCTGGATAGTATATTCAAAAGCAGAGACATTACTTTGCCGACTAAGGTCCGCCTAGTCAAGGCTATGGTTTTTCCTGTGGTCATGTATGGATGTGAAAGTTGGACTGTGAAGAAAGCTGAGCGCCGAAGAATCGATGCTTTTGAACTGTGGTGTTGGAGAAGACTCTTGAGAGTCCCTTGGACTGCAAGGAGATCCAACCAGTCCATTCTGAAGGAGATCAACCCTGGGATTTCTTTGGAAGGAATGATGCTAAAGCTGAAACTCCAGTACTTTGGCCACCTCATGCGAAGAGTTGACTCATTGGAAAAGACTCTGATGCTGGGAGGGATTGGGGGCAGGAGGAGAAGGGGACGACCGAGGATGAGATGGCTGGATGGCATCACGGACTCGATGGACGTGAGTCTGAGTGAACTCCGGGAGATGGTGATGGACAGGGAGGCCTGGCGTGCTGCGATTCATGGGGTCGCAAAGAGTCGGACACGACTGAGCGACTGAACTGAACTGAACTGAACTGTGGCTGCATCATTCCTGCTCCCCACTTCCGCTCACAGAGACCTTCATCTTTCTTCAACCAGGCAACTTCCCTCCAGTGGGCTCACAGACTTGAGCATGAGCCTCCAGAGAGGAGAGGTGTTCCTCTATCAAGGAATGTGGAAGGAGGAGGGTGGAAGTGAAGGGTTCTGAGCAGAAATCAGAAGTAAACACACAGGCACACACAATTCTTAAAATAGACAGTATGGCAGAGACTGCTGTGTGTGTCTTCACTGAAGTCTGACTTCTTTTCCTCCCAGCAAACAGTAAGTCTGATTTCTCAGTTTCCCTTGCAGCCCCTTGGGTGATGTGGCTGAGTTTTGGGGAATGGCAAGTGGGCAGGAGTGATCTGTGCCACTTCCAGGCCTAGCCCTTTAAAAATTCCCACGAGCTCCTCCGACCTGGAAAAGGACTAAGAGGTCACAGGGGCACAGAGGCATAAGGTGGAAAGAGCCTGGGTCCTGAGTGACTGTGTGGATGCCTCCTACCCAACCAACTGACACTGGCTGTGATGTGAGAGGGAAGGAAACATTTATTGTGTTGGGCCACTGAGATGCAGGGAGATGTTGGTAACACTGTGTGGTCTACCCTGACTAACATGCATGGAGATTAGAGAATGGTTTCTTTTTGGGTTATAGATACATTAGTGTACATGTTACAGAGGATCACTTGTGGGAGGGCCTAGCCATGGTGCTGAGCTATGAGGCCAGAAATTATTGAAAATAAACAGATATTCAAAGGAATTGGGGTAACATTGAGTGAAAATGTAGGATACCTAAAAATCTATTCCATGCCAAGAGGGTTTAACACAGAAAGAATATTATTTTCAACAAATGGTGCTAGGACGACCGGACATTCACATGCAAAAGAATGAAGATGGACCTGTTTGTTATTCTGCACACAAAATTTGATTCCAAATGTATCAGAGATCTAAATGTAAGAGCTAAAACTATAAAACTCTTAGAAGGGAACATAGGAACAAACTTTATGGAGCTTTAGGCAAAACTTCTTAGTAATAACATAAAAAGTGCAACAACAAAATAAAAAATAAATTGGACTTCATCAAAATTTTAAAACTGTGGTTATTCAAAAGGACATCAAGAAAGCAGAAATATAACACGCATGATAGGAGAAAATACTTGCAAATCACATGTCCCATGAATCCAGAAATCTTACAACTCAGTAGTAAAAAGAATTTTATTTAAAATGGGCAAAAAGTATGAATGGAAATTTATCCAAAGAAGATACACAAATGGCAGATGAGCAACAAAAGATGCTCAAAATCATTAGTTATTAGGGAAATGCAAATCAAAACCACAATAAGATACTGCTTCACATCCACTAGGATGGCTGAAATAAAAAAGACAGCGATGTGTTAGGGAGGATGTGGAGAAAGTGGAATGCTCATACACTACTACTGAGAACGTAAAACTGCACCCTCTTTAGAAAACAGATTGACAGTTTGTCAAATTGTTAAATGCAGTTATCCAACAACTGAGCAATTCCAATTCTAGGCAAGTATACACCCAAGACAAAGGAACGCTTATATCCACAAAATATCTTGTACATGAGTGTTCATAGCAGCATTAAGAGCTAAAAAGTGGAAATAGCCCAAATAGCCATCAACTGAAGAAAGGATAAATGTATATCCACACAGTGAAATATTATCCAGCAATAAGAAGAGCTGAAGTACTGATACATGGTACTACTTGGATAAACCTTGAAAACACTGTTCTGGACCAAAAAAAACCCACAAAAACCAGTCTCAAAAGCCCACCTATTGTATAATGTCATTTATTTGAAATGCCCAGATAAATCTATAGAGAAAGAAAGGGAATTAATTGATGGCTGCTTATTGCTAGGATGGGAAAGAGAAGACTGGGGGGAAATGGAACTGGCTTTAATGGGCACTGAGAGTGACCAACATGTTCAAAAGTTGATTTTATGGTGATGGCTGCCCAAGTCTGACATGCTAAAAAATAAAACAAAAAAACATTGACCTGCACGTTTGAATACTATTCACGTTTGGGTGAATAGTATGGAATTTAACTTACATCTCAATAAAGTTGCTTGTTTTGTCTCTTTTGTTTATCAAAACAAATAGAACCTTTTTTCTTTTAAAGAAATTATAGTTGACTTACAATAATTAATTTCAGGTGTACAATATAGTGATTCTGTATTTGTATAGCTTATACTCCATTAAAATTATTACAAAGTAATGGCTGTAACTTTCTATGCTGTACAGTAGATCCTGTTGTTTATCTAGGTTATCCACAGCAGTTTTTACTCTCTTAACCCTATACCCCATCCTGCCCCTCCCACCTCCCTCTCTCCTTGGTAACCACTAGCTTGTTTTCTCTATTTGTGAGTCTGTTTTTGTTTTGCTATATATATCATTTGCTTTATTTTTAGATTCCACAAAAACAGACACATAGATCAATGAAACAAACTAGAGAGACCAGAAATAAACTCACACAACTACAGTCAATAGTCAATTAATCTCCAACAAAGGAGGCAAGAATACGCAATGGAGACAAGACTGTCTCTTCAATAAGCGGTGCTGGGAAAACTGGACAGTTCATGTAAAAGAATGAGATTAGATCATTTCCTCACACCGTATACAAAAATAAACTCAAAAATGGATTAAAGACATAAACGTAAGGCTTGAAGCCATAAAACTCTTAGAAAAGGACATAAGCAGAACACTGTTTGACATAAATTGTAGTAATAGTTTTTTGGATCTGTCTCCTAAGGCAAAAGAAATAAAAGCAAAAATAAACAAATGGGCTGAATTAAACTTAAAGCTTTTACACAGCAAAGGAAACCATGAAAAAACAAAAAGATAGCCATGGGAAAGGGAGAAAACATTTGCAAATGAAATGACCAATAGGGGGTTAACATCTAAAATAAACAGTTCCTACAACACAACAGTGAAAAATCAAACAACCCAATCACAAAATGGGCAGAAGGCCTGAACAGACATTTGTCCAAAGAAGACATACAGACAGCCAACAGGTGCATGAAAAGATGCTCAGCATTGCTAATCATCAGAGAAATGAAAATCAAAACTACAGAGAGATACCACCTTACTCCTGTCAGAATGGCTATCATCACAAATAACAAACATTGGTGAGAATGTGAAGAAAAAGGAACCCTTCTTTACTGTTAGTGGGAATGTAAATTGGTGCAGTCACTATGGAAAACAGTATGGAGGTTCCTCAGGAAACTAAAAACAGAACTACCAGACGGTTCCACTATTGGATTTATATCCAAAGAAAATGAAACTGCTAATTTGAAAAGATACATACACCCCAATGTTCACAGCAGCAGTATTTTATTTACCAAGATATGGAAGCAACTCAAGTGTCTGTCAATATACAACTGGATACAGAATGTTCAGTGTGTGTACATATATATACACACACACACACACACTGGAATATTGTTGCTGCTGCCACCGCTAAGTTGCTGTGCAACCCCAGAGACGGCAGCCCACCAGGCTCCCCCGTCCCTGGGATTCTCCAGGCAACAACACTGGAGTGGGTTGCCATTGCCTTCTCCAACGCATCAAAATGAAAAGTGAAAGGTAAGTCGCTCAGTTGTGTCCGACTCAGCGACCCCATAGACTGTAGCCCACCAGGCTCCTCCGTCCATGGGATTTGCCAGGCAAGAGGACTGGAGTGGGGTGCCATTGCCTTCTCTGCAATGGAATATTACTCAGCCATTAAAAGAATGAAATTCTGCCATTTGGACCAATGTGGATGGACCTAGAGAATATTATGCTTTGTGAAACAGTCAGAGAAAGACAACCAGTATATGATATTACTTATATATGGAATCTAAAAAAATAATACAAACAAATATGTATAACAAAACACAGACTCATGGATACATAAAAGCAAATAGCACCTTTAAAGATAGTGTATGGCTGTTCACTGGCCTCCTAGGAAGGCAGGGGTGAGGGTTCCCTGTTCCCTTTTCCTGATGAGCTAGGATTTGTCCTGGACTCCTGCTGCTGTTGCTGCTGCTAAGTCACTTCAGTCGTGTCCGACTCTGTGTGACCCCATAGACGGCAGCCCACCTCCCCCATCCCTGGGATTCTCCAGGCAAGAATACTGGAGTGGGTTGTCATTTCCTTCTCCAGTGCATGAAAGAAAAAAGTGAAAGTGAAGTCGCTCAGTCTGTCCGACTGTTAGCGACCCCATGGACTGCAGCTCACCAGGCTACTCCGTCCATTGGATTTTCCAGGCAAGAGTACTGGGGTGGGGTGCCATTGCCTTCCCCGCCCGGACTCCTAAGCAGTACTTTCTCTGTGCTTCCATAGCTCTTGGTTTATTTTTCTATTACTGCACCCAGTCAGCAAATATTTCTTGAGCACTCAGTATGTGCTAGGCAACTGGGGATATAATCATAAAATGAGCAACTCAGTCCCTGTCTTCAGGAACCTTCAAGTCCAGTGAGAGAACTCTTCACCTTATATTAGTACCTTACCCGCATCTATGTCTGTTTCACGAACAGCCCAAACAGCCCAGCCTTCCAGACCCTGTAGGTGGTCAATACAATTTGTTAAATGAATGATACAGATCAGTAGAGACAGACCTAGGCCATGTCTCTGAAAGCTCCCAGTGAGAAATCTACCCTGAAGAAACCTGAAACTTCGATTTGTCAGAATTGGGACACAAGTCTCCCAACTGCCATCTTCCCCCAGGCCTTATGAACAGATCGAGTTCTTAGCCACACACAAATGAGTGAATCGATACGTGAAATGGTAATTTCAGAATGACTTAAACTTCTGGGTCAGAGATACCCAGAAGAGAAAGCAAAATGATTGTTCAAATGCTGTTTGAAGATTCCTGGACATGGCAGTTTTTAACTGCTAAGAAGCAATTTATTTTTAACAAGCCTTTGCATGAGAATTTAAGAAACGTCTTTTGAAAAGTCAAATGAAGACAAAAGGGGGAATGAGGGACAGATGGGAATGTTCCAACCCCTTCCAGCCATGCCTGTCTATCATCTGCCTGACTGCAAACATCCTGGACTCAAACAACTTCGAGGAGACACGTAAACCTTCAGAGTACATACGTGTCTCACACATGCAGGACCACCAATGACCAGGGGGACAATCGGTGTCTTTTGGTTTTAACAAATAAACTCTTGAAAAAGGTATTTTGCAGACAAAACAGCCAACAATGATTTCAAAGGCAAAATAAGTATAAACCAAATGGACTTTTGCTCACTCAGTGCATTCTCTTGATATATTTAAAACGATCACCATGATGCCTGATTTTACACAAATCAAATGGGGCCTCCTGACTTTGGAAGATGGTTTATCTGATGGGGTAAACAACTCCTTTCATCTACAAGGAAATAACATGGAAAAGTTGAAATGTTTATGTCCTTTCCCAAACAGTGTCACATCCAAGAGGAAAAACAATGAGAAAACATATGGACGACTCCCGCAGACAACTCACCCCACCCTCAGCAAGCCGCTCTCCACCGCTGGATAGTCCACAGCAAGAGGAAGCGCTTCACCTGTGACGAAGTCTCTGTGGTCACCCGGAGAATAAGGCATTAGATTCTGCAGCCCAGTGTCCAGGGTGGGCGCCACAGAACGCGCTGGAAGGGAGGCCACAGACCTTGCTTGCTTCATAGGAGAGAAAATGGAGGCCTCAAAGCTGGCAGACCTAACATGACATCCGGCAACACCTTTACGTTCAACATGCTGTTTGTCTTCTTAGATCCACTCTCCACCCGTCTTCCTCCCGTTGTTGCGGGAGGTCCCCTCGTGTGGACTCACCAGCAACGTGGTCCCTAGATGAACATCGTCGGTTTCACTTGAGAACTTATTAAACATGCAGAATCTCAGCTCCCACCTTAGACCTACTGCTTTGGGGACCAGAAGCTTTGGAGTGGGGTCCAGCCATCTGTGTTTTGCCAAGCCTTCCAGGGGATGCTGACTTTCTGTAAGGTTAGAGAGTCACCTCGGACGGGATCCTTAACCTGTGGCTTCCAGCTGGGCTTGGCCTAGGGGAAACCCTGGCCCGAAGTCCCAGGCATGAGGAGGAGTGAGTTAAGGGTAATTTTTTCCCTCAGGTTCCCTTTTGGTGGGATTGTCTAGGGCTGGATTCATCTGTGCACCAAAGGTCATTGTACCTCAAGGATACACGACCTCAGAGCCGTGTGACTCACTCCTTCTTGATCCAGTAACTACCCATTCGCCTGACCCTATAGGTCTAGAGATGATAACAATTCCTCCTGCTACTCTAGAACAGGGGTGCCCAACCTCTGGCAATGAGTGCCTGATTATATGAGGTGCAGCTGGTGTAATAATAATAGAAATAAAGTGCACAATAAATGTAATGCACTTGAATTATCCCAAAACCATCCCCCACCACCTCGGTCCGTGGAAAAATTGTCTTCCAAGAGACTGGTCCCTGGTGCCAAAAAAGACTGGGGATGACTGCTTTAGGATACTGTCACATCCTTTGTGATTGCCTGCCCACATCTTTGTAAAGGGCCCCTTTACTTAGCCCTCCTCTAATTATCCTAATTTACACGTGCTTCTTGGGATGCCCACCTAATACAAATAGGAAGATGATTGCCTGGGTGATGGGTAAGGGGCATAGCCTTTATGGGAACTTTCTAACTTGGAATCTTTCTGTTTCTCTCCAACTTCATAACAGGAATGACTTTGGGAGAGTTCCAAATACCATATTTTACAGCAAAAGAGCATAAAATTTATTTATGCTAAACACAACCATGATGTTTATTGTGTACTTTTCAAGACATAGCTAGTTCTCCCCACAGACCACTTATTTTGAATTTCTTCTTCCCATCCTCTCCCTTCTCCTGTCACACAACGTGAAGCAAGACATTTGGTTTAGTCTGGCTCAGACCTGGCTTGCTTTTATCTGCTGATCCATCTCCTAAGGCCTCTGCTCACAGACTCGTCTTTCCTTTAAAATTCACTCTGCCTCTTGTTTTTTTAGTTTTGGGGCCTTTTTTTTGGTGGTGAAATACACGTAACATAAAACTGATCGTAATGGTTTTTAAGCACACGGTTCGGTGGCACTAAGTACACTCATATGGTTGTGCAACTGCCACCACTGTCTACCACAAACTATTTTTTATCTTGTAAAACTGAAACTCTGTGTGCACGAAACAAAAACTCTCCATTCTTGCCCCCCAAGCCTCTGACAACCACTGCCCTACTTTCTGCTTCTATGAATCTTACCAGTCTAAGGATCTCATTCATATAAGTCAAATCATACAGAATATGTCCTTATGTGATTGGCTTTTTCACTTAGCATAATGTCTTCAAGATTTATTCATGTTGTAGGAATATGTGAGGATTTCCTTCCTTTGGGGGAATGAATGAAATTTTATTGTATGACTAGATCACATTGGTTTATCCATTCATCCATCAGTGGGTGCTTAGGTTGTTTCCACCTTTCAACTATTATGAATAAAGCTACTGTTAACAAGATGTACAAATACCCATTTCGTTCCTCCTTTTAATTCTTTCAGGTATATACCCAGAAGTGGTACTGTTGTATCACATGGTAGTTCTAGTTTTAATTTTTTTTAAGAACCTCCATACTGTTTTCCATAGCAGCTGCACCATTTTACATTCCCACTAACAGTGTACAAGTGTTCCAATTTCTCCGCATCCCCACCAGCTACTTTTTGACAACAGGCATCCTATGGCATGTGAGGTAGTATCTCATTGTAGGGTTTTTAGAAATGCTGTCTCCTCCACCGAGAATACTTTTGAACTGTGGTGTTGTAGAAGACTCTTGAGGGTTCCTTGGACAGCAAGGAGATCAAACCAGTCAGTCCTAAAGGAAATCAACCCTGAATATTCACTGGAAGGACTGATGCTGAAGCTGAAGCGCCAATACTTTGGCTACCTGATTCAAAGAGCTGACTCATTGGAAAAAACCCTGATGCTGGGAAAGATTGAGGGCAGGAGGAGAAGGGGGTGACAGAGGATGGGGTGGTTGGATGTTATCATTGACTCAATGGACATGAGTTTGAGCAAATCCCAGGAGATAGTGAAAGGCAGGGGAGCCTGGCATGCTGCAGTCCATGTGGTCTCAGAGAGTCAGACATGACTGAGACTGAAGAACCACCTCGCATGCCCCCCCCATGTGCCTAGTAAGCGTCCTGCCCAGATGAAACTAACCACCTCTGCTCCTGTTTTCACCATGATGCTTGTTCTGCTGTTTTAATCCTGATGTGCTTTCCTAGGCTCTCTTTTCTCTGAGCAACTGGTACTCCTGCATCCCTCTTTCCTGATAAAGATGTCTGTGTTCTCACAGAAAACCCAAAACGTAACTTACAGGGCAGGAAGGATATCTAATCTGGTGTCGAAGTCTTTCATGACACTGTAAGTGAACTGGCCCCAGAATCTTCCAGGCATCCGCTCATTTGCCTGCGATCTGGGGCATGAATTCCTCAATTGTTTGGCCCTCGTGTCAGCTCTTGAGAGTTTTAGCCACAGGAGTCTCCTGGAGATTATAATTTAAACCCCTGATCAAGCAGCCAGCATCCTGCTGACAAGACTGCCCTAAGCCCCAACGGCCTCTCAGATCTTACAGAAAGCATCTCATCTTATCACTTCAGAGAAGAGGCCTCCCTTTGTGGCACTGAGCTCCAAGTGGGATGCTGTGAGATCACAGGATAAGGGCCACTTCCTGCTTTCAGTCTCTTTGATTTCTTCTTTGGAGAATCTAAGAGGAAAGGAGAGAGAGATGACGGGAAAGTCTATGGTGTTCCTTTTAAGGGTCTTCTTGGGGAACCTGCCACCCTTCACAGGGCTTGAGGGGTCATCATAACAAGTTCCATGGGCCCTAAGAAGAGGGTTGCAGTAGTGTGGGAGGCCACACACAGCAATCCCGTGAGTTTCCACGGAGGTCCTGAATGGTGAGGCCAGGCATCAACAGCCAAAACATCCCCAAGTGTCCTTCACGTTTCAAACGGATGAATCACTACCTGTTGTTTTTAGAGGCCTCTCTTGATCCCTGTGGTGGGCGCTGCTGTCCTTCCTGCCACCAGAATTCCTGTTGGAGCTTGTCCCGGGGGAGTACCATGCATCCCATCTGTGTTTCGGAGAGACAGAGCATGACACAGTTTTTCCAGGGCTGTGCTGCCATTTTTCATGAAAAATTCCAGACACTCCCTCGTTAGACACGACNGATATATTTAAAACGATCACCATGATGCCTGATTTTACACAAATCAAATGGGGCCTCCTGACTTTGGAAGATGGTTTATCTGATGGGGTAAACAACTCCTTTCATCTACAAGGAAATAACATGGAAAAGTTGAAATGTTTATGTCCTTTCCCAAACAGTGTCACATCCAAGAGGAAAAACAATGAGAAAACATATGGACGACTCCCGCAGACAACTCACCCCACCCTCAGCAAGCCGCTCTCCACCGCTGGATAGTCCACAGCAAGAGGAAGCGCTTCACCTGTGACGAAGTCTCTGTGGTCACCCGGAGAATAAGGCATTAGATTCTGCAGCCCAGTGTCCAGGGTGGGCGCCACAGAACGCGCTGGAAGGGAGGCCACAGACCTTGCTTGCTTCATAGGAGAGAAAATGGAGGCCTCAAAGCTGGCAGACCTAACATGACATCCGGCAACACCTTTACGTTCAACATGCTGTTTGTCTTCTTAGATCCACTCTCCACCCGTCTTCCTCCCGTTGTTGCGGGAGGTCCCCTCGTGTGGACTCACCAGCAACGTGGTCCCTAGATGAACATCGTCGGTTTCACTTGAGAACTTATTAAACATGCAGAATCTCAGCTCCCACCTTAGACCTACTGCTTTGGGGACCAGAAGCTTTGGAGTGGGGTCCAGCCATTTGTGTTTTGCCAAGCCTTCCAGGGGATGCTGACTTTCTGTAAGGTTAGAGAGTCACCTCGGACGGGATCCTTAACCTGTGGCTTCCAGCTGGGCTTGGCCTAGGGGAAACCCTGGCCCGAAGTCCCAGGCATGAGGAGGAGTGAGTTAAGGGTAATTTTTTCCCTCAGGTTCCCTTTTGGTGGGATTGTCTAGGGCTGGATTCATCTGTGCACCAAAGGTCATTGTACCTCAAGGATACACGACCTCAGAGCCGTGTGACTCACTCCTTCTTGATCCAGTAACTACCCATTCGCCTGACCCTATAGGTCTAGAGATGATAACAATTCCTCCTGCTACTCTAGAACAGGGGTGCCCAACCTCTGGCAATGAGTGCCTGATTATATGAGGTGCAGCTGGTGTAATAATAATAGAAATAAAGTGCACAATAAATGTAATGCACTTGAATTATCCCAAAACCATCCCCCACCACCTCGGTCCGTGGAAAAATTGTCTTCCAAGAGACTGGTCCCTGGTGCCAAAAAAGACTGGGGATGACTGCTTTAGGATACTGTCACATCCTTTGTGATTGCCTGCCCACATCTTTGTAAAGGGCCCCTTTACTTAGCCCTCCTCTAATTATCCTAATTTACACGTGCTTCTTGGGATGCCCACCTAATACAAATAGGAAGATGATTGCCTGGGTGATGGGTAAGGGGCATAGCCTTTATGGGAACTTTCTAACTTGGAATCTTTCTGTTTCTCTCCAACTTCATAACAGGAATGACTTTGGGAGAGTTCCAAATACCATATTTTACAGCAAAAGAGCATAAAATTTATTTATGCTAAACACAACCATGATGTTTATTGTGTACTTTTCAAGACATAGCTAGTTCTCCCCACAGACCACTTATTTTGAATTTCTTCTTCCCATCCTCTCCCTTCTCCTGTCACACAACGTGAAGCAAGACATTTGGTTTAGTCTGGCTCAGACCTGGCTTGCTTTTATCTGCTGATCCATCTCCTAAGGCCTCTGCTCACAGACTCGTCTTTCCTTTAAAATTCACTCTGCCTCTTGTTTTTTTAGTTTTGGGGCCTTTTTTTTGGTGGTGAAATACACGTAACATAAAACTGATCGTAATGGTTTTTAAGCACACGGTTCGGTGGCACTAAGTACACTCATATGGTTGTGCAACTGCCACCACTGTCTACCACAAACTATTTTTTATCTTGTAAAACTGAAACTCTGTGTGCACGAAACAAAAACTCTCCATTCTTGCCCCCCAAGCCTCTGACAACCACTGCCCTACTTTCTGCTTCTATGAATCTTACCAGTCTAAGGATCTCATTCATATAAGTCAAATCATACAGAATATGTCCTTATGTGATTGGCTTTTTCACTTAGCATAATGTCTTCAAGATTTATTCATGTTGTAGGAATATGTGAGGATTTCCTTCCTTTGGGGGAATGAATGAAATTTTATTGTATGACTAGATCACATTGGTTTATCCATTCATCCATCAGTGGGTGCTTAGGTTGTTTCCACCTTTCAACTATTATGAATAAAGCTACTGTTAACAAGATGTACAAATACCCATTTCGTTCCTCCTTTTAATTCTTTCAGGTATATACCCAGAAGTGGTACTGTTGTATCACATGGTAGTTCTAGTTTTAATTTTTTTTAAGAACCTCCATACTGTTTTCCATAGCAGCTGCACCATTTTACATTCCCACTAACAGTG
Organism: Oreotragus oreotragus; assembly: GCA_006410675.1. Lineage (NCBI taxonomy): Eukaryota > Metazoa > Chordata > Mammalia > Artiodactyla > Bovidae > Oreotragus > Oreotragus oreotragus. The sequence continues at coordinate 86,000 of SJYX01017430.1, forward strand.
TACAAGGGTTCCAATTTCTCCGCATCCCCACCAGCTACTTTTTGACAACAGGCATCCTATGGCATGTGAGGTAGTATCTCATTGTAGGGTTTTTAGAAATGCTGTCTCCTCCACCGAGAATACTTTTGAACTGTGGTGTTGTAGAAGACTCTTGAGGGTTCCTTGGACAGCAAGGAGATCAAACCAGTCAGTCCTAAAGGAAATCAACCCTGAATATTCACTGGAAGGACTGATGCTGAAGCTGAAGCGCCAATACTTTGGCTACCTGATTCAAAGAGCTGACTCATTGGAAAAAACCCTGATGCTGGGAAAGATTGAGGGCAGGAGGAGAAGGGGGTGACAGAGGATGGGGTGGTTGGATGTTATCATTGACTCAATGGACATGAGTTTGAGCAAATCCCAGGAGATAGTGAAAGGCAGGGGAGCCTGGCATGCTGCAGTCCATGTGGTCTCAGAGAGTCAGACATGACTGAGACTGAAGAACCACCTCGCATGCCCCCCCCATGTGCCTAGTAAGCGTCCTGCCCAGATGAAACTAACCACCTCTGCTCCTGTTTTCACCATGATGCTTGTTCTGCTGTTTTAATCCTGATGTGCTTTCCTAGGCTCTCTTTTCTCTGAGCAACTGGTACTCCTGCATCCCTCTTTCCTGATAAAGATGTCTGTGTTCTCACAGAAAACCCAAAACGTAACTTACAGGGCAGGAAGGATATCTAATCTGGTGTCGAAGTCTTTCATGACACTGTAAGTGAACTGGCCCCAGAATCTTCCAGGCATCCGCTCATTTGCCTGCGATCTGGGGCATGAATTCCTCAATTGTTTGGCCCTCGTGTCAGCTCTTGAGAGTTTTAGCCACAGGAGTCTCCTGGAGATTATAATTTAAACCCCTGATCAAGCAGCCAGCATCCTGCTGACAAGACTGCCCTAAGCCCCAACGGCCTCTCAGATCTTACAGAAAGCATCTCATCTTATCACTTCAGAGAAGAGGCCTCCCTTTGTGGCACTGAGCTCCAAGTGGGATGCTGTGAGATCACAGGATAAGGGCCACTTCCTGCTTTCAGTCTCTTTGATTTCTTCTTTGGAGAATCTAAGAGGAAAGGAGAGAGAGATGACGGGAAAGTCTATGGTGTTCCTTTTAAGGGTCTTCTTGGGGAACCTGCCACCCTTCACAGGGCTTGAGGGGTCATCATAACAAGTTCCATGGGCCCTAAGAAGAGGGTTGCAGTAGTGTGAGAGGCCACACACAGCAATCCCGTGAGTTTCCACGGAGGTCCTGAATGGTGAGGCCAGGCATCAACAGCCAAAACATCCCCAAGTGTCCTTCACGTTTCAAACGGATGAATCACTACCTGTTGTTTTTAGAGGCCTCTCTTGATCCCTGTGGTGGGCGCTGCTGTCCTTCCTGCCACCAGAATTCCTGTTGGAGCTTGTCCCGGGGGAGTACCATGCATCCCATCTGTGTTTCGGAGAGACAGAGCATGACACAGTTTTTCCAGGGCTGTGCTGCCATTTTTCATGAAAAATTCCAGACACTCCCTCGTTAGACACGACTTCCTTTCATCCCCAGACCCCCTCCAAGTGAGGCGCACCGCACTCAGTCACTTTGGAGTCTCATGAGGCATGAATTCCTTGTCAAAGACTTTCCTCCCACTCTAGTTGGTCCTTAAACACTCATTTCTGCATTGATGCCAAGCCAGAAGAAAAACAAGGGGCCATTGCTGTCATCTGATTCGAAAATACATAGACTTGGGGTCAGAGTTTCAGTCTGTGCCTGCATTGAGCTGCTGCCATGACAGACCAGGAGGAGGGGCCTTTACAGTGTTAGGGGCGAAGACTTCAGAACCCTACCGCCTGGGTTCACAGCTTGTCTCTGCCATTAGTTATGCAACCTTGAGCCAGCTACTTGACCGCACCGAACATCAGTTTGTACATCTGTGAAATGGAGAGAACATGTCATCCAATCTCCCTACCAAGGGTGCCTGGTGAATCCACGCAAAATATTCAGTGCAGTGCCAGATACTACTAATGAGTAGAGGATACTGGATTTATCTGGTATGAAAGTGACTTCAGTAACACGATACATTTATAAGTCACTTCCAGAGCTCTCTGCCATGGTAAGCCTTGATCCCTGGAGCATCAGGCACCAGGACCCTTGGGTTTATTCTCGGCCCCTCAACCCTGTGCTGTTCCTGTGTATTCACTCAGTTCCTCCATCACCCAGGCCTGCCCTTGTCCAAAGGCTCAGTGGCTTCCTTGCTGTCTATTTCATTCAGGACCTGATGATAAAACTAGACAAATGGGCAAGCTATTCCAAGATGTGAATTTGTTCAATTCCTTCAGGGCAGGTACCAGTGCATGGGAGGGGCTTCAGGGCGCTTGGAACATGGAATAAAGTGACAAGATGAGGCCAGAGGGACTAGCTCTTGGGGCAGGCTTTCTAGTCCCAGTGTCCCCTTGCCATCTCACAGTCTCTTGGTTGCTGAAGTAGGTATATGATAAACAGGCAGTGACCCAAGTGGGCTTCCCAAGTGCTAGGATTAGAGCAGAAACCACAGGCCAAAAAGAATAAAAAGAAGTCACAGCCTAGGTTGAAGAAGTGAAGTCGTTCAGTCATATCTGACTCTTTGAGACCCCATGGACTGTAGCCTGCCAGGCTCCACTGTCTATGGGATTTTCCAAGCAAGAATACCAGAGTGTGTTGCTATTTCCTTCTCCAGGGGATCTTCCCGACCCAGATATTGAACCCGGGTCTCCCGCATTGCAGGCAAATTCTTTACTGTCTGAGCCACCAGGGAAGCCCCTAGGTTGGCATGGAGTGAAACAGGTGAAAATAGAAAACAGAATAGTTAGTACTTTAATCTTTTGTTGCACTATGTTTATAAATTTCATGTATGCATTTATTTTCCTGAATATTCTGCAACTCATTCTTTTAATTCAGCAAATAGTTATGAGCTACCTGCTCTGTACTAGGCACTGTCTAGGTGCAGAGCTGATTAACCCTCACAGAACTTACTGTCCAGTGGGGTGAACAAAGGTAGTTCAGTTCAGTTCAGTTCAGTCACTCAGTCGTGTCCGACTCTGTGCGGCCCCATGAATCACAGCACGCCAGGCCTCCCTGTCCATCACCAACTCCCAGAGCTCACTCAGACTCATGTCCATCGAGTCAGTGATGCCATCCAGCCATCTCATCCTCTGTCGTCCCCTTCTCCTCCTGCCCCCAATCCCTCCCAGCATCAGAGAGTTGGACTGTGAAGAAGGTTGAGCACTGAAGAATTGATGCTTTTGAACTGTGGTGTTGGAGAAGACTCTTGAGAGTCCCTTGGACTGCAAGGAGATCCAACCAGTCCATCCTGAAGGAGATCAGCCCTGGGATTTCTTTGGAGGGAATGATGCTGAAGCTGAAACTCCAGTACTTTGGCCACCTCATGCGAAGAGTTGACTCATTGGAAAAGACTCTGATGCTGGGAGGGATTGGGGGCAGGAGGAGAAGGGGACGACAGAGGATGAGATGGCTGGAACAAAGGTAAGACAAAAAAAAAAACAAGGAAAGAAAATCACTGCAAGTTGTAATAAAATCTGAAGGAAATAAATGAGAACCCAAACAGGACACCTGCCTGCAGAATGGCATGAACTCCGTGAGTGTTTGACTTACTCAACCATCACCAGGTGTGTGGCAAGGGATGCCTGAAGGGGCCGTGGAGATGGTTGTGGTCATGCTTCTTGTGTTCCTTCCCGGCACCAGGGATAGTTACCTAGAAATGCTTCAGAGACGATCTGACCAGAGAATTGTCATTGGTGAGTTATTTGGGTGGACGTCCATCTTATTCTAAAATCTCTCCTCCTTTGCATTGAATCACTGGCCATTTCTCCTTCCAAGAAGTACCAAGAGCCTCCCCTTCTGTCCCTTTGGGATGTCAAAAATGTCCTAGCCCACATTTTTTTTTTCTTTTCCATTACAGTTTATTACAGGTATATTATTATTATATTATATATTATTGCTGCTACTGCTAAGTTGCTTCAGTTGTGTCCGACTCTGTGCAACCCCATAGATGGCAGCCCACCAGGCTCCCCTGTCCCTGGGATTCTCCAGGCAAGAACAGTGGAGGGGGTTGCCATTTCCTTCTCCAATGCATGAAAGTGAAAAGTGAAAGTGAAGTCGCTCAGTCGTGCCCGACTCTTAGCAACCCCATGGACTGCAGCCTACCAGGCTCCTCCGTCCATGGGATTTTCCAGGCAAGAGTACTGGAGTGGGTTGCCATTGCCTTCTCTGTATATATATATATTATTATTATCTATACTATTATCTATTCTTATCTAGATAATAATAATAATATTATTATCTATTATATTATTACAGGTATAGTATTGAATATAGTTCCTTGTGCTATTCAGTAGAACCCTGTTGTTTATCCACTCTATGTGTGTTAGTTTGCCTCTGCTAACCCCAGACTCCCAGTCCATCCCCCTTGGCAACCATGAGTCTGTTCTCTTATGTTTGGGGGTCTGCTTCTGCTTCTCAGATAAGTTCATTTGTATTGTACTTGAGTTTGCACATAGAAGTGATATCATGTGATGTTTGTCTTTCTCTGACTTACTTCCCTTAGTACGATCATCCCTAGGTCCATCCATGGCGCTGCAAATGCCAGCCTACTCTTCAACGTCATCTCTCGCCTCCTTTTGCCTTCAGTTCACTTAGGACAATGGGTGCAAATGCACCCTCTTACAGACTGGGCAGGGCAGGGCCTCCCCACAAACAAATGCAGAGAGCTCCTCTCTCTTGGAGTTGAATCAAGGCAGTCAGGCAGCGAACACTTTCTGTGGGCCTACCACAGCTGACACTGTCCAAAACTTATCTTCCAGTCCCCATGGGTTCTGCTTTATGATGAAGAGAGGGCAGGGGGAGCCTTCCTGCGGTTGTCAGGCTGGACCCCAATATAAACGGACTCCTCATGCGCTGTGGGATTGCTCTGGTCGAGCCCCCCCTCAGGCTGCACCTGTCTCCTCCCCCACACTCCAGAAAGGTCCTCCTGCCACATATACAACTTGGAAATCTCCCTTCTTTCCTGGGAATCTCTTCTCTCTTACCTCACCCTGTCTAAGTATGTCCCGCCCACAGCCCCTTCCCTTCAATACCTGCCTTGTGGCCCACGTCCAGAAACTTGTCTGTTCTTTGTCCTTGGGTTCCTCGGAATACCTGTGGGCAGGTTTATGAATCAGCTTCCAAAGGTCAAGCCAGATCTGGGTACAATTTGGAACAACTGCTATGACAAAGCAAAATGTGAACCCAGAAAATGAGAAAACATATAAACACACCCAACACAGCACCTGTCCAAGAGAGAGAAGGGACAATAGAAAGTAGTTATCAGTCAAAAATAGATTGTGTACGTATAACTGAATTTCTTTGCTGAAACTAACACAACATTGTAAGTCAACTATACTTCAATTTGGAAAAAAAAATCATATTCCAGAAAAGAAAAAAAAAAAAAAGAGGAGATTATTTTAAAGTCTGCATCTGCCCTTTTAGGGAAGAAACCAGTGAATATGGTCTGGAAGGGCACAGGGTGAACCCTCTCCCCCAGTTACGTGATTCCCCCCTGCTGGCAGCCGCTGCCACCCAGTGCTGGTGCTTTTGCCACAGGTTCTGCGAAGAGCTTCTTAATAAGTGCGGTTCTCACTGTGAAGAAGAAATTACAGAACCTGACTTCACGGTAACACGTGGAAGCCATGACTTTCCTCTCCTCCCTGTTCCAGCCCATCCTTGTTATCACCTGCACATTTCCATGGCGTTATTCCATTCTGAAAAAGGAGGTAAAATCAAAGTGGCAAAAAGGTTTGAGGGAATGTAGATTCCCCACGATGACCAAGGTGAGACGGCATCGAATTTGCCCCTTCAGAGCCCAAAGCCAAATTTCTCTATAATGTAATCATTCCTTAATTGGTCACTAATGAAAAAGAATTTTAACATCTGATAGGATAATTACATACTGTAAATCTATTTACAGAAAAACTAAATGCTGCATTGCTAGCACACCAGGAGATAATATATAGATAATATAAAGGTGGTGATGTTATTTGTGAATTGCTTGCCTGCTTGCTTTTTCCTACTTTCTAAATATTCTTTAAAGGACTTCCCTGGTAGTCCAGTGGTTAAGACGTCATGCCTCCAGTGCACAGGTTCGAGCCCTGGTTTGGGATACATACTTTGAGGGATGGCCAAATAAATGACTAAAATAATATTTTAAAAATAAATATTCTTTAAAGTGGTCTTATAATAAAAATATCTATCCTTCATGATTTGGCCACCTGATGCCAAAGGCTGACTCATTGGAAAATACCCTAATGCTGAGAAAGATTGAAGGCAAATGAGAAGAGGGTAACAGAGGATGAGACTATTAGATAGCATCACCCACTCAATGGACATGAGTTTGAGCAAACTCCGGGAGATAGTGATGGACTGGGACGCCTGATGTGCTGCAGTCTGTGGGGGTCGTAAAGAGTCAGACACAACTGAGTGATTGAACAACAACAAATTTGATTTAATTTTATCTGGCATTCCCTCTGCATGTGTATTTAAATATTAATTACACTCCATTGAAAGAGGAAAGGTAATAAACTCTTTAACACAAACACATTGAGCAAATGAAAACCTATGCTGCTCTGGCCTGTTTATTTCTTGATAGCACCACAGAAAGTGATGATTCTTTGCTCAGCTTGAATGTTGAGGTCACCCAAGGATCTTTAGAAAAATACAGAGGTTTAGGTCTTGCCCACAGAGATTCTGATGCTCTGTGGTATGGCCTAATTTGAGGTTTTTCCAAGCTTCCCAAGTAATTCTAATGTGAAAACCACTGACTTTAAAAAAAAAGGAAACAGGAATGAACCCCACTGAGAATTTATTAAAATAAAGCATCTTGGAGAGTATCTCTGTGAAGTACAGCCAACCTTGCTCAACTCAGGAGAAAAATAGTATTCTGGTAGTTGAAGAAAGAAAAATACCCTAGAAATTTAAAAGCCAATTAGAAATAACCATGATCCTCCTTCCTCAGCATTTGCCTGGCATTTTACGTATATCACCTCTAACCTTCCTTAAATGTTCTTAAAAGTTAAACTGTGTGGCACCCATTTTATTTTTTTGGCTCTACCATGCGGCTTGTGGGAACTTAGTTCCCTGACCGGGGAATCCCTGCTCACCTCCTTCCGGGGAGTCAGGCCCATCACTTTTTGCTTTACATACTTTAAATATTTCTGTTGTTCGGATGTTTTTACAATGAGCATGGGTTCTATTTGTGATGTATAATCTACAAAGTTAATACTGAAGCAACCTTCACCAGCAGTTGGGACTCAAGTCCAGTTGAGAGTTCCCTCAAACTTTGTCCTCTTCAGTGTCAACTAAGAGTCCCATCCTGCCTTGGAGGCTTTTGTGGGGGATTCACACAAAATGAATAGTGTGTGTACTATACCTACATTATATTACCTATAGTCATCATAAAAATCTATGCATCACTTTGCCATACAGCAGAAACAATATTGTAAATCAGACGCCAAAAAAAAATAATAATAATCGACAAAAATCTATGCAGTTCTTTGCACTGAAAATATCTTTAAATTTCTTCCTTGTTTAAAAACCTGGCAGTCCACACACAGTAACTCCCATTTTTTGTGGATGGGGAACCAACGTCCGACTCATTATTCAACAGATGTCCACACAGCTTCTTCGAAGTTTCTGAATTCTGAATCTTCTGTCCTAGCACCAGCCCTCCTCCGACTCACACCCTGGGGAGGTTGGTGATTTCCCATCAAGTAACACCGGACAAAGATTAGATCATTTTAAAAGCTTGTTTTCTCCTTTAACCATGACGGGGGAGAAAAAAAAAAATCAAAATTCATTAAAACAAAACAGCAACCATCTGTGTCCAGAGATGTCCGTGGAGAAAGTGGAGATAAACAAGCTGCTCTCCTGAGTCTCCTCGCAGCAGTTTGCCTCAGCTCCCTCTTTAAAAGCTGCAGGGTGCCAGGCCCTGGGCTTTATCAGACCCTCAGCTACCCCTGAGGTTCTACCAGGACTCATGGTGGGGGACCAAGAGCCTGTGGTGTCGTTTCCAAATGTCAGGGCAGGCCTGGTCACCAGTAGTTCCATGTTCTTGTTTTTAGCATAAGACAGAACAAATAAACTCTGTAGACTGCTTCATCCTCAATGGTATCGATGAGGGGGAAACAGCAGATCACAGAGATGCACTTTAAACAAACAGGATGTTTGTGAGCCAGACGAAATTATATGAGCAGGACCAAGGGAGAAGAACCCGCTTTGGAGCACTTGTTGAAACCCTTCATTCAATTCTCAGATAAGAACCCTTAACTGGTACCTTGACGTGGTATAAAATACAGAGCACCTACTTCCTGGAGGAAGTTGACTACAAATTGAAGGGAAAGGAAAGATTGATTTTCTCTCCACAGGAAGCAGGGAGATCCTCGTGGTCTCAGCAGCCCTTTCATTTGGACACGTAGCGTGAGACCAGGGTTCAGGCTGAGTTAATGAGCAGCGGCTACTCGGGAGAAAGTTCCAAGCAGGATGCAGAGGTGGGAGGAGAGGCGGGCTGGAGCGCACGTAGGGGCTGACCCGTCCTGCTGGGCCTCTGACGACAAATGGGATGCGGGGCGTGGGCTCAGAAGTGATACTGGTACAGAAGAGAAAACACACACGCTCTCTCTTTCACACACACATACACACGTAGGGTGGGAACAGAAAACAAAACCCTGGGAAGTGTGATGAAAAAGAGCTAAGTCCCAACAGGAGCCTGATTAGAGAATGCTGAGATGCTGGCAAGCCAGACACATCCTTGGAGATCACCAAGGATGGTCCTGAAATGAAGGACCCGTTCAGCCTTCTGGTAAAGAGAGAGGAATAACTGGTGAAGGCAAAGGGTGTGTAAAGACAGGAAAACGGCTCATCAGAGAAATGGCTCCAGGCCTCAGGGCCAGCGCCCTGGGTTAGAGAGAATGAAGCCAGGGTTAGAATCAGGGGAAATGAGAGGGCGGCAGCTCCTATGGACCAGGCAGCACCCTACAGGCATCCTTCAGCTATACCATCTCGATTTTCTCCATTGACTTGAGGTAGTTTCTAGAAAATTCCTCGGAAGGAATTCCGAGGTTGCAAAAAACTAAGTACTGTAATAGGATCAGCCTTACGCAGTCAGGAAAGGGGGCAGAGATGGGACTTCACCTCACTGTGACCCAATGCCAAAGCCCCTTGCTCCATACCCTCCACCATGCTGTCAGTCAAGGCAGGGACAGACCATGAACACCTTAAAAAAAAAGACACAGCCTGAGAAAGTTGAGAGCAATAGGAAGTCACCCGACTGACCCTCTTGAGGGCCCTGACACCTTAAGATGCATGTCCTACGTGACACAGTGCCTGAGTAGGATCGTTTAATATTTGGGCATATTGTCTTCCTGGGTGTGGTGCGCTATTGTTACAGGATGCACACCCAGACAACATTGCTGCTTACCTGGAAACTCTGGGCACCAACATTTTAACTGCAAGAGTCAGAAGGGGTCCACCCTGTACAGGTATCTTGCTGTAATAATAGCTGGCAACAGTCTGTGACCCACGACTTCATGAAGATAACAAAAGTACAGAGAAAGCTTGAAGTCACATTAGGAAATGAGACCGATCCAGGTACTTCCAACTAACTTACAATTTTAGGCAACAAACTGTATGTGACACAGAAAGGAGTTTTGGCATAAACTCCCAAATTCTTCTCCCTAAAGGGTAAGAAAAACCCTAAGCCAGGGGCACCTCACAGAAAACTCTGGTCCCATGTGAAGTCCTCTGCATCTTGGGTTTTTAAATTCTGGTGATTCTCCAAAGCATATTACATATTGGCCTTAGGTATCTGCATGGGATTTGCTCAAATTTCAATTATACAGTAAACATTCAGTCATGATATTCCTAAGGAGGTATGTTCTCTGCTGTGGGTGCACCCAAATAACTGCTACTCTTTTACTGCTGCTTTGCAGACAGGTTCTCTACCAGAAAATCTGCAAACTCATTGTTCTGACCAGTGGCATAGGAATTCTGCCCAGTTGGTGTCAGAAGAGATTATGTCCAGCTTGTTTTAATGGGAAGGGTGACCTCTTTACTCAGGACCCTCCTCTGATCAAGCACAGGAATGCTGGGATACTTTGTGTGTAGTCCATCACAAATCTCCAGGTGCTGCAGTTCAGGAAGTTTCCTAATTAACTATTTCATGCTCAGTGCTGTGGGGACTGCACTACAATACGCTGTGAAAGGCAAATTGGTCTTAAAAGAAAACCATCCAGGTTTTGATAATAGGGCGACTAACTTAATTTGATTTCAATGTGGCCACTCAGGTTTGATCCCTGGGTTGGGAAGATCCCCTGGAGGAGGAAATGGCAACCCACTCCAGTATTCTTGGCTGGAAAATTCCATGGACAGAGGAACTTGACAGGCTACAGTCCATAGGGTCACAAAATGGTAGGATGTGACTTAGTGACAAAAAAACGGCTTTTCATGTGCTAGGTACTATGCTAGGAGCTTCACATGCATGCTTTCATTTAATCCTCAGATTATCTTTTTAAGGTGGGTGCTCTATGCCCGTCTTACAGATGAGGAAACTGAGACTAAGAAATTTGCTGGTTTGTATGAGGTCAAGGTCACACAGCCATTGGGAGATTTTATCTAGGATCTTTCTTTTTTTTGTGGCGGTCGTAAAAACTCATAATATAAAACTTACCATCTAAACTCTTTGTAAGGTAGTCTAATAACATTAACTCTATTCACAGATTGTGCAAGAAATCTCTGTAACTTTTTCATCTTGCAAAACTGAAACTCTAGATCAGTTTTGGCAACCCAGTTCAGCATTCTTGCCCCATTTCCCTTCCTTGCAGCCCCTGGCAACCACGAATCTACTTTCTATGAGTTTGACTACTCTTCTTATTGTTATTTAGTTGCTTAGGCGTCGCTGACTCTTCTGCGACCCGGCAGCTGTAAAGAGCAGCCCTCTTTCTGTTTTGTGAAGATACCACAAGAAGTTGGCCGTCTAAAACCTGGAAAAGGGTCCTCAACCATGCTGGCACCCTGATTTCAGACCTGAGAAATATACTTGTTTATAAGTCACTCAGTCTACGGTCATTCGCTCAGTCGCGTGCAAGTTCTCGTGAAACCACAGACAAATGGTGGCTCCACTAGTATCCTCCGTCCATGGGACTTTCCAGGCAAGAATACTGGAGTGGGTTGCCATCTTCCCAGCCCAGAGATCGAGCCCACACCTCCTATGTTAGCAGCTGAATTTTTCACCACTGAGCCACCCAGAAAGCCCTTGACTACTCTGGATACCTCTTATGAGTGGAATCACACCCAGGATTTTTCTTTTTGTGACTGGATACTTTCACTGGAATAATGTCGTCAAGATCCATCTATGTTGTAGCATGTGTCAAAATTTCCTTCCTTCTTAAGGCTTCATGATATGCCATTGTGTGTAGAGACCACATTTTCTTTACAGAGCTAGGATTTTAATCTGAGTTTGGGAGACTCCAAATCCCATGCCTCTTTCTTGTGCATAAGCCATGTTCCTTTGTCAGTGCTTTAAAGAGATTGTAACTTTCACATTATACATTAAATGCAAAAAAAGTGAGCTAGTGGCATCCTGGCTCTGTTCTCAGCATTGCAAGCTCAGAGACAGTGCTGGAAGGGCTGACAGACCCCTTGGAAGTGACTTACGTACTTCTTGGGGAAGCACCCCATCCTTCTCATCACACAGGGCCCAGCCCTCTACTCCTCCCATCACCCTGCACTGCCCACAACTGCCTCCCACCACCCTCCAAACTCAGCACATGCCCTGGCCTCTGCTCTCCTGTAAGTCACGTACCAAGGTCTCCAGGACATCTTCAATGGAATATAAATAGCCCTGAGACCTCAGAGTCCCCACCCTTCCTCACGCAGCCTGCCCTGTTGCCCAGCTTCTCCATCCTCGACCTTGTGGGCTGTGCCAGTGTCCTCCTGCTTCTGCAAGCCTCTGGCTTTGGTCATTTCTGCCGCCTCTCTGGTTTTCATCACTCGCCAAGGACAGCAGCTTCCTCCTCTCCAGCTTGAAACTTTTGCTTTCCCGGAAGCCCACCCAGACCCCTCCTCCAGGCCCTGATGGCTCTGCACCTGCAGTCTGGGTCTTTATATCTGCCCCCAGAACACTCTCACCCTCAAGACTGGTCTTGAGCCACCTATCACTGGTCTTCTCCACTATCATCTAATCAAGTCAAACTCAACACGGGCCTGCTCGGATCTTCCCCCCAGCTGCTCGTCCATCATCCTCACTCGACCCTCCCTGGTCAGCTTTGTTTGGTTCATGACCATTTTCTGGCTCTGCCCCCACCCCTACCCCAATCCATTCACCTCACCTTCACCTTCAGCCTGTCGACAGGCACCTAAGCCACCGTGGTCCTGAGCCGCCTCTCTTGTCCAAGCATCAGCCCTGCCTTCTTCTCCCTCTCTCTCTTTAGGCTGCAATTTGTGACCCAGATTCACTCCACCCCATTATCTTATCATTTCTGACCTTTCTCAGGTTTGATATAATTAACCTGTATCTTTATAAATATTTTAATAAACTATATATGGATTTTTCTTTCTTTTTACCTAAGTTCCCTTAAGCATGAACTAGGCTGGCTCTTCAGACTCCCAAGTGGCTCCGTCACCCTGACTGCATGTATTATACCATAAATAAATTATGCCATAAGTAAATCAGGGCCGAGGAGAGGCAAGGTAACATCACACTGCTTTTCCAGCCAGGATGAGTCCAGTGGAGTCAGGGATGGGAAGGACGAGATTCAGAGGCAGTGGAGCCAGGGTCCAGAGGCTGATGAGTGCCTGAGAAGGGGGTGGAATCTTCTAGCAAAACGAGCTCTGATGGTGATCCTTGAGAAGTTTCGGGGGTGTCTCTGTTCAGGCTTGGTGTCTAAGCGCGAGGGAGGGCTCCTCGGGCACTCAGCTAGAGCAGGATGCTGAGGGAGACTGCCCCCCTGCCCCAGCTACACCCATCCCCCAGGCCGGATGCACAGAGACCCCAAGGAAATGGAAGCCACAGGAAGGACACTACAGTCTGGTGGGAGCCTCACTGCTGCCTGGGGCCAAGGGCCACACTCTGGACCAGGGGGCGAGTCCCCACTCATCGGAGGCCAAAGACACCACGGAACAGACACAACCTGCTCTTGCTCCCCACCCTGTCGTAGACATAAAATTAGCTGGAGCCAGCCTTCACCATCAGGAGGAAACAGGGTTGAATTGCTGAGCAGGCTTCGCTGGCAGGCCGTGGAACCCTCTCTGTACAATGATGTGCCCATAAGCAGCCTGTAGAAACAGGCGGCTTGTCCATTAGGCCCTCTGGGAGGACAGGGGCTTTGGAGGTGACCTAGTGGGGCCTGTCACTTCAGTGACATTGACCCAGACCCGGGCAGGAGCAGGAATGTGGCCAGCAGGAGAGGGCCCAGCATGGGTGCCCACTCCCCTGCCCCCTCCCCCCCAGGCATTCCATCACTGGTCACTGGGGCCCAGTGCTGCTCTCCCATGAAAGCAGGAGACACCACACTGAGGGTTAGAAGGATAGGCAAACTGTGTTAATATGACAGCACTGGCTTGAATGACAGAACTTACTAACTCCCAATACCATGCCGACATCAGCATATGCAGAGCCGAAAGAAACTATTTAACATAAAAACCTAGGTGGGACAGAGGGGCTGAGGGGGTGGGCAGGTCCTTGCCAGACCCTGGGTTGGGGTAACTTGGGGTCAGAGATTGGGCACCAGGAGCTCGCATCCTGCTAGCATCCACGGAGCTAAAGGATTAAACTTCAGGCAGTCCTCATTCAAACAACATTTGTTTTACCTTTCACAGGACAGGTGTTTCCCTCCCCAAATCATACCCATTCCCATAATCACCTAGCACTTCTTCACAGTTCCGGAGAAGTGAATGCAACTTGTTCTTACCTTTTTGTGAGTACAGTCCTCTCCCCAGTCCCCCTCAGCTTCTGAGCTAAGAGTTGAAGATGCTGATGTCAAAGCTGAAGATGCTGCAGTGATGGAAGATTCATCGTCCGCATGTGATGCTAAGTTTCCCCCACAGAATCAACCAGGTGTAGCACGGAAGCAGAGAAATGTATTCAAAATCATATTATTAATATGAGTAATCTCATAAGCTCATTATGAGTACAGTTATTCCAAGTGATAAGTGAAAGTGGATACCTCTTTATATGGTGTCTAGACAAGCATGCCTAATGTTTCAGAAACACTTGTTGAATGAAAAGTGTCTCAGTGATTGTAGCTAAATGTCTCCTTCAATGTCATTAGCTGGAATAAGCTGAAAATTATTCTGTTAATCATACCTGTCATTTATAACCCAAGCTATTGCTGTTTTTACACTATAAGACAAACATTTTCAAGTCTGAACCTAGTTTAACCCGCCGAATTGTTTCTGGCTAGCTTTTAGCGGTGGGGGTGGGGGTTGCGGAGGAGACAGGTAGATGATAGGGATGCCTGGGTCTTTGGCTTTGGGGAGACTGTCTGCCTGGGCTTATGTCCAAGTTGTCGTTCAGTCGCTCAGTCGTATCTCAGTCCATGACTGCGACCCTATAGACTGCAGCACACCAGATTTGCCTGTCCTTCACCATCTCCCAAAGTTGGCTCAGACTCATGTCCATCGAGTCAGTGATGCCATCCAAACATCTCGTCCTCAGTGGCCCCCTTCTCCTCCTGCCCTCAATCTTTCCCAGCATCAAGGTCTTTTCCAATGAGTCAGCTCTTCGAGTGAGGTGGCCAAAGGATTGGAACTTCAGCTTCAGCATCAGTCCTTCCAGTAAATATTCAGGGTTAATGTAAGTATGTCCAAGTAAAAAGCCATAAGTAAAATCTTGAGTTGTCCAGCCCAGGGAGCTAGGAAAGGGCCTGAGGTCGGTGGTGCTATGGACTGAGGCAGGAAGCTGAGGACGGGCAGCCAAGTTGTAGGCCTGTAGTCCTTCCTGCTCACAAACCCCCAGGTCATGACACCCAGATGAGGGTAGCCGGCACCACTTCCTCGCATGGAATGCAAGGACAGCTAAGTTCTCCGGTGATTTTGTTCAAGAGAGAGTCAAAGGTGGCAGTGCTAATGATGACCATGCTCTAAGGACCACAGGAGGAAGACACGATGGACCCTGAAGAGACCGACCACTCGTGACCCAACCCCCACCTGCATAGGTTGAAACCTGATCCCCAAGGTGACGGTATGAGGAGGTGGGGCCTTTGGGAGGTGATTAGGTCTTGAGGGTATGGCAACCCACTCCAATTTTCTTGCCTGGAGAATGCCCATGGACAGAGGAGCCTCGTGGGCTATGATCCATAGGATTACAAGAAGTAGGACACAACCGAAGTGACTTAGCATGCACACATGTGGGTCATGAGGAGGGACCCCTCCTAAAGAAGATTCATGCCCTTATAAAAGAGACCCTGGAGAGCCCTCTTGCCTTCCGTCCTGTGAGGACACAGCAAGAAGGTGCCAGCTATGAACCAGGAAGTGGACTCTCACCAGACCCTGAATCAGATGCAGCCTTGATCTTGGACTTCTCGGCCTCTAGCGCTGGGAGAAAAGAAGTCTATTGTTTATAAGCCATCCAGACAATGGTAGTTGTGATTGCAGCCTGAATGCATAAGACAACCCCTTTCACAGGTAAAAAGGTCTTTGTGTGTGGTGGGTAAAGATGGAGGAGGCAGCTGAACCCTTCAGTACATACCCTTGCTCTGTTTTCTTTATAGTAAGTAAATCAATGAGCACCGGAGACTCACCGTGCACCGGGCATTCTTCTGAATGCTTGGCTCAGGCGGACATGTTTATTCATGGTGACCCTGAACCTGGCCACTCGCCTGCGGAGGTGAAGCTGGGCTGAGGATGCCTCACAGCCAGGCCAGCCTGTGCCCAGGCCCTGCACGGCACTGTGCTGAGGGTCAGCGGTGCTGGGTCGCAGCGTGCTCCTCGCCCTCTGGCTCTAATCACCTCTGTAACCATCTGACTACCTGTTTACTCCTTCAGCACCATGTCCTCCAGGATAGTCAAGACTAGCTGCGTGACACTCCCCACCGTCTCCAGGACCCAACACGATACCTGGCACGTTGTAGGCCTTAGAAAACGAATGGCTGGCTTCAAGGATCTGTTCTATTCATCTGTCATATACGTGGAACTGAGCTGAAAATGGGAACAGTCTTAGAATTCATCTTGTTCGGTTGAAATGAATACATTCCAAGTATATGAGACATTTCCGAAGTCTAAAATCATCTAAAAACTCTGGTTTTGCAAAATAGCAATATGAGATATCATCTATTAAAAATGTACTCTTTTCTAGGCAGTTATGTTAAGTATGTGGCATGCATTTTCTCATTTAATTCTTATCACAACTCCATAAAGTAGATACTACTTTGTCTCTTTTTCTTTTTGTTGCCATTTCAAATGTACTAGAATTGGGTTCATTGTAACTGGGTTAATTGCTTCAGGACACGTTGTCGCTCCAGGCTTGGCCCTCTTCTGCTCATCTTTTATTCATTTATTCATATTTTAAATAATAAAATAAACTTGCCAATGAACTTACCGCCCAACCCAAGAACCAAAACATGAACAGTAACTTGTGTCCCTCTCTGTGCCCCTCCCACTCCATTCTCTTGCCCGTCCCACACACAACCCCACTATCCCGAATTTTGCATTTCCTTGTTTTTTTCCATTGTATGCCCAAATGTTTGCTCAGCTTTCATTAGATTTGGACTTGATGCAAAGGGTGGCAGGCTTTTGTTCACCAAGCATCACATTCCTTAGGTTCATCCATGCTTTCACAAGTGGCTGAGCTTCATTCATTTTCCTGGCTGTGTGATTTTTTTCCATATATACTTCCGTTGACTGGCATTTCTGTTGCCTTTCCTCTCTTTGCTGTTATGAAGGGGTGTTTCTCTCGGGTATGATGTCGACTTTACAGAGGAAGAAACGGAGGCAGAGAGAAGTTAAAGAACTCACCATAAACCTCCCAGCCAGTAAGTGGCCGAGCCAGTATCTGAACCTAGATCGTTAGTCTAAAGCATGCTCTACAGCTCCTATCGGCCTTCCCACGAGAGAGATAACAGGAGGTAAAGGGCACATTTTCCTTCCTCGTTTTACCCCACCCTCACTCTGTCTATAGGAGAAGAAAAACTTGTATGTTGACTTAATTAGCCTTTCAAATAAAATCACTTGCCCTCTTGAATCCAGCAGTTATCCACTCCTTCCCATTTCAAAAAAAATTGTTGGGTACAATATTTATCTCAGAGATGACATGTCCAAATAGTTTGGCTTTACACCTTATAATCCCTTTAGCTCTTGGTTTGGGGCCTAAACTCCCTTTGTGATAGAATCAATTGTACACGCCTGTATGTTTTGTGGGTTTCTCCCCACCTCCCCATTAGAAGTTTTCAAGAAGAAAATGGTGGGAAAATAAAGTAAAATGTTCACTTCTACAGTCTGCTGTTATGTATCTAGAGGCACCTCTTCGGGTTAAAAATAGGTTTTACATGGAAGACAGCTCAGTAAAATAAAAGCTGATCATATAAACTACAGACCACAATTTTAAAACACAAATGATTTTGCTTACCGGTGAAGAAACTTCCCCAAGAGAATGCTTAGTTATTTGGAATTTAGAAAAAGAAAAAAGGAATGAATACAATATGTGTGCATTTATCCAGTTTGCTCTTTGAGAAAAATAGATGCTGCTGTACTTCGGGCACTAAACAAGGTAAACCTTGACTTGGTGGAGATGTTACCTGTGGACTAGACTGCGGTCTGCTTTCTAAAAGGCCATGCTCTGGCTTCAGAAACCTCACTGGCCCCTGTGCTATCACCTTCGCATTCCTTCCAACAGACCATGCTGTGGGCAGCCCATTTCCTTAACAGCTATTTCTCATGTCTGTTTGCAACCTTTCTGGGCATGTGAATTTGAGGCACACAGATGTTCTTACTATTGCTTAAAAATATGAAACAAAAAATGTTTACACTCATATAACAACTGGACATAAAGTTTAGAAAACAGAAGGAAAAAAAAATCTAACATACTCTCACCATCCTCAGTCAAACTCCTGCCATTGTTGTTTTTCCCTTTCCTCCTAGCCTGTGTGTGCACACATCATCTACAGGGACAAACAGGGATGTGTCTACATTTCCCCGTGCTGCAGATCTTGAGACAAAGTAGTCATGCCAAGGTAGTTTATTTGAGGAGTGCAGACAACACCGCTGGGGCGTGGGGAATCCATACAGTGAAGGAGAGAAGCCAATAAAGAGCACCCTTATCAAGCGATAGAAGCTTAATCCCCAAGGAAATTTGGGAACACAGCGCTAAACGTGCAGCTCAAAGGGGTACCGGAGGCAGGGTACTTGTTCATCGACTGCCCAGGGCCACTGCTTCAGGACTGGTGTGGGCTGGAAAAGAGGAGGCAATTTCTCAACTGTGTGTATGTCCATAATTGGGGGTACTTGGGGAAGAGCTTCCCAAATCAGAGGTGTTCAGCTTGGTGGCTGGAAATTGGTTAGAACAACTGAAAACCCTTAGAGACATGGGTGGACCCAGAGTGTCTCCTCTATGGCTTTGCTCACTTGACATTTATTATGACACTTACCTAGACTTCCTTGTTGCTACAGTCTTATACCCTTATGAGATTAGTTTCCACAGAACATTTCATAATGGAATCATAATCTACTCCTCTGATAGACGATATTTACATTGCTTCTTAATGGAACAGGTGAGGGACTTCCCTGGGGGTCTCTGGCAGTCCAGCAGTTAAGATGCTGAGTTTCCAGTGAAAGGGCATGAGCTCCATCCCTGGTCAGGGAACTAAGATCCCATGTGCATTGCAGCAGAAAAACTAAAAAGGAAGAGAGAAAAGAAAAATGGAACAAGTGAGTTGGCAACAAATAGCTAACTTATTTCTGTCCAAGTCCTCAAAGCTGAAGCTGTGTACCAGGGGAAATATGTGTTCTTAAAGAAACTGAAAGTTCTCTGGTCAAACAAGACAAGTAGGATACCTCAGATGAAGACAGCTGAGAGAATCATGACCAAGCAGCCCAGTGGCACATGCTCTAAATAGGATGTACTGTTATTTAGAGTGACTCTTTAACTGTTGGTGTTCTTGTGATAGCTGTACTTTGTTCTTTAAGAAGTCTAAGGTCTATACATTTCGTATATGAACACACTGTACTGGGGCCGTGATAGCTGGGAAACACAAGCTATTAAATCATTTGGTACCGGCAAGTATCACTAAAGCGAGAGACCTAGATTTGGCTGCGGTTGGCCCCCAGGTAGATGCGCCATCTTGGGACAGCCACGCGTATCTGTGTCTCACCTGAAAGTCAAGGTGTGTGGCAAATACGGTCCGAAGCGTCTCCTATAGTCATTACCACCACCCCCTTCTTCTTTACTAGCACTACTCTGATTTTCTGTAGATACCAGGTGGAGACGCTCTCTTCTTGGGGTAAGCAGTCCTGACACAGCCCCAGGGGAAAGTCCTGATTGGCTGGAGCCACCTCTAGTAATTCCTTTCTCCTCAGCCACATACGCACTTCACCAGCTTCCTCTGAAGTTAGGAAAGTGATGGTCATTCAGTCATATCCAACTTTTTGCGACCCCATGGACTGTAGTCTGCCAGGATCCTCTGTTCATGGGACCTCCTAGGCAAGAATACTGGAGAGGGTTACCATTCCCTTCTCCAGGGGATTTTCCCAACCCAGGGGTTGAACCCATGTCTCCCGTGTTGCAGGCAGATTCTCTACCATCTGAGTCACGAGGGAAATTAGGCAAAGGCCAAGTTAAAAGAAAAAAATTAAATCACACAGGATGTAACATTTTCTATATGCCTGTCTTTAAATACTTCATGTATATTTCAACATTTAATTCTCACAACCACCCTGGGGCTAAGCATACTATTACCATCCCATTTACCAAGGAGGAAACTGTGCCCCAGAGAAGCCAAGTGAATTTCCCAGGATCACATGACTGGTAAGTCTTGGAGTGAAGACCTATCCCAGCTCATTTCCAAGATCAATGCCCTTTTGTCATATGAGGAATATCCAGGTTTGTCTTTAGGTAGCCAGGAGTCCATCCAGATATGTATCTAATTAGCAAAGGCTGTCCTGTGGAGACACTGGCTTCCTGCATCACCTTCCTCACCACGGAGAAGTCCCACAGGAGTCACCTCCCAGCTTTGAAGGATCAAAATTCATAGTTTCTCATAGAGGCCTCACAACTGATTATGAGCATCAAAGTCATGTTACTGAAAAGGAGGAATGCTTAATCCCCTTTCCCCCACTCTATTAAGGTTAGGTTGTGTGGGTCAGACTGCTGGCAGAACTGCCTTCTCTCTAGTTCTTCCCTCTGTCTCACAGGAAAGTGCAAGCGCATGTGTGCACTCACGCACACACGCACAGAGACACACATACACACACACCAGGCACCCATCTTAGTGGTGCTTCAGGACTCTTCTCCTCCATGCTCTTTCCTCAACTCCCTACTTGGAGAAGCTTCCTCAAACCTCATCCCAACCTGCTCTCAGATCTTGAGGTCACTGACTCGTACTTTTTCTTCAGGTTTTCTGTTGACTCTCACTCGTTGGTCCATAACGGACCACAGTCCTTCATGTGAAAAGGATGGGGTCTTTTTCAAAGAGTCCTTATTTTCTGTCTTAGCAGCTGGCTGACACCACTCCCAAGTTCACAGGGTCTTTAGGTCCCAGCTACCTTGACCCCGACCTCCAAAGGAGCAACTTTGGTTGGAGCATCAAAGACTCAGGCAGTAACTTTAACTATCGGTTGTCAGCAACGTGAGGCTTTCCAGCGAGCACTGCTCATTCTTCATCCTAGGTCCAGGTCATCAAACCATGGTCCTGGAGGATATGACTTGAGGTCATATTTAAAGAACCATCCTTGATTCTCTTTGATAAGAGTGGCCAGAACATTGCTTATAGGGAAACATTGTCTCGGAGTTCAAATTGGAGAAGGCTGTATTACAGAAACGTAACCCTTCAGCTTAATCTGCCCAGGACACAGCCAAGAGCATTCAGAGAATAAGGTCATCGTGAATTAAGAGTCATCATGAATTCATGAAGAACAAATCAGGCCAGGCTGACCTTGCCTTCACTCTTGAGAGGACTGGTAAATGAGGAAAGCAGGTCTTTAGCCTCACTCCTAATACAATCAGTGGAAGGAGGGTGGTAGAGGTATAAATTGACCCCCAGTGGTTAGACATACACTCAGTCTATATCAACCTGTTCTCTGCCTCTTGAAATATAAAACAGAAAGCTTTAAACTGGGCAATTGTTACATCTGAATACTCAGAGGGCTGTTTGTGTAGAAAAGGATTAGATTTCCAAGGGCAAAACCAGGAGCAGTGTGTGCAAACCACAGGGAGGCACTCCTGTGGACCACATGGGGAAAAACCAGCACACGCTTAAAGCAGAGCTTCTTAAACTGAGTCATGCATAGACCCTCATACAGAAAAGAACATTCTTCAAATCCCCAGGGTTTACAAGTATTTTTCTATAATGTCTCTCTTCTTTTTTATTGAAGTGTAGTTGATTTACAATGCTAGTTTCAGATGTACAACATAGTGATTTGATATTTTTATAGATTATGCTCCATTTAGTTATTACAAAAGGGGCTGTGCTTGTGGGTTAGACTGCTGGCAGAACTAAAACAATTTTCTGTGCTGTACAATGTATTCTTGTTGTTTATCTACTTTATATGTAGTAGCTTGTATCTCTTAATCTCATACCCTTATCTTGCCCCTTCCTCCCCTTCTCTTCCCCATTAGTAACCACTAGTTCACTCTCTGTATCTGTGAGCCTATTTCTGTTTGGATATATACATTACTTTTTAGTTTCCACGTATAAGCCATAACATAGAGTACTTGCCTTTCCCTGACTTATTTCACTAAACATTATACTCTCTAGGTCCATTCACGCTGTTGCAAATGGCAGAATTTCATTCTCTTTTTAAATGGTTAAGTAACATTCCATTGTAGATACAAACATACCACATCTTCTTCATTCATCTGTTGATGGAAACTTAGGTTGCTTCCATATCTTGGCTGCTATAAACAGTGCTGCTATGAACACTGAGGAGCATGTATCTTTTCAAATTAAGTGTTTTCATTTTGTTTAGGTATATACACAGGAATGAAATGGCTGGATCATATGGTAGTTCTGTGTTGTTTTTTTTTTTTTGAGGTACCCCCTTACTATCTTCCATAGTGGCTGCACTAATTTACATTCCCACCAACAGTATACAAATGTTCCTGTTTCTCCACATCCTTGCCAATGTTTGCTATTTGCAGTGTTTTTGATGACAGATACTCTGACAGGTGTGAGGTGGTATCTCATTGTGGTTTTGATGTGCATTTCCCTGGTGACTAGCGATATTGAGCATTTTTTCATGTGGCTGTTGGCCATCTGTATGTCTTCTTTGGAAAAACATTTATACAAGTCTTCTGCCTGCTTTTTCTTGTTTGTTTGTTTGTCTTTTTTATATTGAGTTGGATGAGATGTTCATATATTTTCGATATTAACCTCTTAACAGTCATAGCACTTGCAGTGCTATACAGTCCATGGAATTCTCCAGGCCAAAACACTGGAGTGGATAGCCTTTCCCTTCTCCAGGGGATCTTTCCAACCCAGGGATCAAACCCAGGTATCCCACATTGCAGGCAGATTCTTTATCAGCTGAGCCACAGGGAAGTCCAAGAATATTGGAGTGGGTAGTCTATTCTTTCTCCAGCGGATCTTCCTTACTCAGGAATTGAAGCAGCATCTCCTGCACTGCAGATGGATTCTTTACCAGTTGAGCTTCCAGGAAAGCTATTTTCTTTATAGCATTTCTTAATTATGGGCAAAAATCCTTATACTTACAGTTAAACAAATTTACAAATTAAATTAGTGAACTACATTTACAAATGTATAAATTAAATGCAAAAAACCTACAATGTCAACAATATTGAAATAGCCTTATTTTAATGTGAGAGATGATGTTGTTTGCTGAAACAAAATCACCCTTCAGGACATGAATATGGTATCAATGATGGTTTTTATTTTGTAGGTGTAGGCCACTGCATAATTTGCAATGACTCAAACAAAACATATTTCTTTCACTGAACCATAGACAAACCTCCGTAAGTAAGGCATGCTGTCGCTCTTCACTAAAATTAACACTTGTTGCCTGTTCAGTCCAGGTCTGTTCTTTGCTTATTAGTTCCAAAGAAAGTTGAACTAGTCTCATAACACAAATGGAAAAGAATATGTGAAAAATGTGTATATATGTATAACTGAATCATATCACTGTAGAGCAGAAATCAACACATTGTAAATCAACTATACCTCGATAAAATATATTAAAAAAAAAAGAACCTCTAGAATGTACAACACAAAGAACAAACCCTAGTATAAAGTATGGATTTTAATTAATAATAATGCACTGATGTTGGCTCAACAAATGTGCTACACTAATGTAAGATATTGGGCTTCCCTGGTGGCTCAGAGGTTGAAGTGTCTGCCTCCAATGCAGGAGACCTGGATTCGATCCCTCGGTTGGGAAGATCCCCTGGAGAAGGAAATGGTAACCCACTCCAGTATTCTTGCCTGGAGAATCCCATGGATGGAGAAGCCTCGTAGGCTACATACAGTCCACAGGGTCGCAAAGAGTCAGACACGACTGAGTGACCTCACTACTACTAATGTAAGATATTAGTCATATGGAAACTGGAGGTGGAGGAGTCAGGGGGTATAAGGTATGTCTATACTTTTCACTCCGGGGAAGGCAATGGCATCCCACCCCAGTACTCTTGCCTGGAAAATCCAATGGACGGAGTAGCCTGGTGGGCTGCAGTCCATGGGGTCGCTGACAGTCGGACAGACTGAGTGACTTCACTTTCACTTTTCTCTTTCATGCATTGGAGAAGGAAATGGCAATCCACTCCAGTATTCTTGCCTGGAGAATCCCAGGGACGGGGGAGCCTGGTGGGCTGCCGTCTATGGGGTCACACAGAGTCGGACACGACTGAAGTGACTTAGCAGCAGCATACTTTTCACTCAATTTCCCTGTAAACCTAAAACTGATCATAAACAGAAAGTCTGCCAAGTAGAAAAAAATGGTCACTGTAGCACATTTACATATTAATTCTCTTTCAGTTGTCGTCTAAATGAAAAGAACAAAAATTTGCACATCTTGTTTAGAACTTGTAGCCCTCCAAGAATACATTTGTGTGTTTCAGGCTCCTCATCGTGGTTCAAGAAGTGCTAAAATCAGGGATTCAGGAATGGAGTGGGGTATTCTGAAAAGCTGTTAGAACTCTTTCTTCAAAGTGTCCCAGAAAATGTCTTGAAGGTCATCTTTCAAAGATGTTCTTCTGGGGATATTTGTTTTTGGAGAGAGGTTAGAACACATGATCGCTAATTCTAAGATTATATAATTTTAGTTTTTATGAAGATTTAACCCTCAATTAATTTGCTTTTAGTTCTATTTTTCACAGACTGCAGTGGCCCAATGCCAGAACAATAATGTGCTTGAACTTCTAGCTTTCTAAGTCTTTCTCCTAATTCCCACATGCCTGTCCAAATAGCAACAATTTCATCTAGGCCAACCGATTGTCAATTTTTGGTCCTGGGAAAGAATAACTAATAAACCCCACTTCATTCCAGCAAACCCAGATCACATTCCTTTCTGATGGCTTATCGCATTCCACTCTGAGCTGAGTTCCATAGTTCTAGCTGCACTTGACATCTTTGGGCAATGCTCTTCCTAACTTATCTCTTAGAGAAACCCTAGAAAACCCATATATTTGTTATTCCCTATGGAAAATATTTCCTTCCAGAAATCTGAGGCTAGATTTATAAAGGACTCCTGTAATTCTAAACATAAACACGTTATTGAGTTCACATGTGTACACCTTTGTTTAGTTTCAGCAAACAGCAATGGCACATTAGAAGCTGGGACATCTTTGGCATTGAGAAAGTAAAAAAAAACCTTCTGCAAAGTGTTCACTGGATCTGAATATTGAATTCTTTCAACCGGGGTAGAATAGTTTTCTATTTGAAAGTAACAGGGATCCTAGTCATAAGCATGGGCGTCTAAGGGAGGAGTAGACACCCATGATTTCTGGCTTCCGACTGTCTCTCCTGTCGCATTACATCAGACTGCTCACACTTCGGATGGGACTACCAGCAAGGATGGCTGGCTGAGGCACGGCTTTTCAATGCCACCTACCGTCTGTCCTGAGAACTGCATTAGCATCTCAGACGTCCTGGTCCAGAATCCGTGATGGATTCGACTCTCCCAATTGCAGGAAAAGATGTACTGAAATAAAAAGAAAGAATAAAATGGAAGAGGAAGTGAACAGTCAAAGATTCTGGGGAATAAGCCTCAAAAATGAGGCAACAAGGAAAAACTGTCTCTATTTTGATATTTCCAAAAGGGAACCCTTATTTATAAAAGGTTACAATCAAACACAAATAGGGATGTGATGTTTCCAGTGTACTAAGATCTAGTAATTACTCTCAAGTTTAATTAAAAGCAGTCATTTGATAACGTACCCATTGAAGGATGAAAACATCCGTCTTTTAATAGTTCTATCCCAGTCTGTTTCCTGTCTGAAAGCTATCACAAGGTATTTTTGAACACAGTAACAAGTTAAAAGAAAGACAAAACATGCCTCCCTAAAGTGTTGAGACTCTTCTATTTTCACTTGAGTGGTAATTTTTTTTCATACTTTCACCAGTTTCAGGAAAGGGTGGGTTAGAGTCAGGGGCTTCCTGAAACTTTTCAGAACAAAAATTCTAATTCAGTGTGTTCAGAGGGGCCCCGTGAGAATCGTGTTTTGGAACATACCGACCCCATGTGGTATTATCTTTGCCAACTTTGCAGTTTCGTGTGAGATTTATTTTTAATCTTTAACAAAGCATGCCTGTGTTTATCTTAACTTACGAAAAAAGTATAATCGTTTAAAACAAAACTTTTAAAAATAATTAAATATACAATGAATGCTGAAACATAAAAGTCAGACAGAATGTTACCTTAACAAGAAAGAGCTTCCTAAAGATCAAAGGATTGCTGTTTGTTTTATTTGCTTAAGTAACCAGTACTTTCACTTTAAGGGATTCGGTGGCTATTTGAAGGAGGCTAGGAGGTCCCCATTGCCCAACCCCCACCAAGATAAAGGCTTCCCACCCCTCACATTGAGAGCTGGGAACTTTACTTATTGACACTAAAAATATATTCTTCGTGTTTAGAATGGAATGCTGAGATTTTATTGAAGACAGTACATGAATCAAGTGAATGGCATTTGGGGGCAGGTCTTTCAATCTTATTTAGAAGTTTTGGGGAAGACCATCTCTTGAACTTGCCTTTTGTGCGTGTGTGGCCATATGTCATCATTGTAGCACTGAGGAGGTACTCTGTGACCATCATGGAATGCAGTGCTTCTGAGTGCAACGCACCTCTTATATTGTTGATTTTAATGCTAGCTTCAATAAAGGAGGGAAGAAATGGGCTTTAGAGCATGAATGTCTTTTTTTCCTCTAAGTACCTTCAGATTTGGGTTTTCAGTCAGTGATATTAAGTCACATGTGGACTGACATGTGAGAACAGGATGAGATGGAAATACATTCTCAGTTTACTTGGTGGTGGCCTGTAAGAGGTGTGTTTGTGTAATGGTGGTCCCTCCTTCTGAGGCCACTGTGATCAGCCAAAGCAACCTTAGATGGTGCAATATCTGGTTGTTCCCAGTCTGCTATCAGGTGAGCACTATAAATGCTGCATAAACCCCAAAGAGAAATGATAGTTCTTTTCATTTGTCTATGTGCCCCTCCAAACAGCTTCAAAATCTTTGCTACTTTTTATGAAAACTTTCAACCAATACTTATTTTGCATGTGACTAGATCGTGATTCCTGGGGGTTTTTAAAGGGCACTGTGGCTGAATTTTCTACCCAGGAAGTATAGCTGAAGAAGGAATTCATAGGGCCTGGACTCCATCTTAGGCCTGTTCATGCTGATCATGCTCAGCCACCTAGAAGAGTCTTAACCACTGGATCTCCAGGGAAGTTCCCCACACCACCCCTCTCTTTTCACCTTGGTTCCTTTCTGTTACCATCTCACGGAATGATCTGGAGGTTCTTCTCAGTAGGATGTTCCTCAGCAGGCAGTCCACAGGCTCATGCTGTGAGGGTGGAAGGAAGAAGGTCCTGAAGCAAAGACAGTGACCCTGACAAATGCATACAGGACAGAATATTCATGCTGAAGAGGGTTTTTTGGTTGTTGTTGGTTCAATCATTCTTCAGAACCCTACACAGGACTGAATTTAATTGCAGTGTGCAACAGCTATCCCAGGAGTCCAGGAAATCTTACAGAAAACAAATCCTCTCACGGTTGGGTGAGCCATAATGCAAACATTCCAAACATCAGATACTCCCCAAATCATGGTTTAGGAATGCACTGAGTCAGCAAATTACTTTGTTTTGCTTACTCTAATGGGCGGCAGTATGGCAGAATGGTGAAGTGAGGAAGCGCAGTTGTTAAAAGTTTTAAAAATTATTTCATGGTATTGTTACCAATAATTGCTTGATTGTTGGTTGACACCTAATAAATACAAACACATCAGAACTGGAAAGGTAGACCGTATGTATGAGAGATAATAAAAGCAAGTTTTAAAAGTACTGAAGACAGGGCAGGGGGCTAGTACTTTTAAAAGGGAGGAAATAAGACTCATTATTTGGGGTAGGCTAATTGTTATGTCAGGTTTCCAAGAGAGTTGTTTTGGTTTGCAGAAAGACTTGAGCTTGGATCCTATCAAATAAAGGCTTTTATTTACTTTTCCAAATGACTGAATAAGTGATTTTCTAAACCCTTCATTTCATCCACAGCATGACGAACAAGAATACTTGTACTGAGTCCACGGTGCTTTTCCTAATGTTGACCTCACAGCTCTGTTTCAATTCTGGATTCAGAGAAGTTCTAGCCTGAGTGTGGCTGACTCAATGAAGTTAGATGGCTCTGTGGGCTTTGCCATATCTCTGCTGGAATGTTTTTATAGTCACATCCTCAACTGCAAAATTACTGATGAGTAGACACTTGTAGCCCTAATCCCATAACTCTACCACAAAAATAGAATTTCAGACTCTTTCAATATGAACATTATCTAGAGAAAACTATATCTAGGTCTTCCCTGACAAGTTACATGATTCAGTGCTTTGTTTCTATAAGCTAAAGTTAGAAACTCAAGAGTGACTCACTTTTCTTTTTTGCATGCATCTAAGTGAACAAGGAAGTCACACTGCTTCTGGTGTTGCTTTCTTTACAAGGAAAAAAAAAAAAAAGAAAACTTGCTCCTCCTTTTTTTTTTTTTTTTTCTTCTTNTAGAAACTCAAGAGTGACTCACTTTTCTTTTTTGCATGCATCTAAGTGAACAAGGAAGTCACACTGCTTCTGGTGTTGCTTTCTTTACAAGGAAAAAAAAAAAAAAAGAAAACTTGCTCCTCCTTTTTTTTTTTTTTTTTGCTCCTTCTTGAGCATCCTTTTTAGGTCAGCAATTTTGAAGTGCAGGACTTATTGGTGTCCGAGCGGAAAGGGCTGATGCTCTGATTTATCACGACTCCCTCTGAGTGGAGTTCTTCCATGGCTGGAGAAAGGAAAACATTTGTTGTACTAATACTGAATGTGCTTCCTGTGTTAAATAACCTTTAACTCTGTGGAGATCCCCCATTTTAATGACTGGGATATAGTAGAAATAGAAGGAAATCCAAATGCCCCAGTAGCAGCCACTCTCCTCTCCAGTAGGTCAGGCTGCAACCCTCTGAGGGACAGAAATGGTTGCTTGGGAAGCATTCAAGCCTTCTCTTTCTCCTGTTTTAAGATATGACCATATTGATTGTTTAAAAACGTGTGTGACATTCTGACCCTTTAAGGAGGCTGGGCTATGTCAATCAGGGGGAATGAGGTGGGTAGACTGGGCATTTACACATTTGTCGTGGGGATAGGAGGGACTCTTGTCAACTGGAGAACCAGATCTCAAACCCAAGCCAGACTGCAGCTTCCTGCATCTCCCTATCTTCATGATACAAATATGACTGAGACTCAGTCTACCTCAGTTCTACTGCTCAGGGTGACTGCTCCGAGCACTGAAACTATTCTTCCTACACAGGACCTGAAATGGGATTCCCCACACTGAATGAGATGAAAACCTTGGGAGTAATCAACTAAAGAAACAAGCTTTTCAAACCTATTTGAGTTTTTGCAGTGAAGTTGTTATTTAGTCGCTAAGTTGTGTCTGACTCTTTGCAATCCCATGGACTATAGCTCACCAGGCTCCTCTGTCCATGGAAATTCCCAGACAAGAATACCAGAGTGGATTGCCATTTCTTTCTCCAGAGGATCTTCCCAGACCAGGGATCGAACCTGCATCTCCTGCACTTGCAGGCAGATTTTTTTACCACTGAGCCACCAGGGAAGCCCTTTGTAGTACAGAAGAGCCCAGCTCTTTAGGAGCTGTGAGAAAATGTCTATGTGATAGGGAAGAGAGGTTAAATACACACTTTCGGAGCTTCCTCAGATTGTAGGCTCTGTGTGTCCTCCTGTAGCACAAGATCACATTCTGTCCCAGAAAGCCACATCTGAATAATGCAGTCAGCATTCTTAGAATGCATTTAGCAGTGGATGAATAGGAGCGCTTTCCACAGGTCAATCAATGTCGTCTCTGCTTCTGGCTGGCTTGCAGATTGCTCCTTCTTAAGACATGTCTTCTTTTTAAAAGACACCTGAGCTGGTTGGAAGACAGAAGAGTAAAGAGAATCAGCTGTTCTGACCTCTCTACCATTCTCTATCTCACTCTCTCCTTCCTCTTCTTGCCTGCTTACACTTGCAACTCCTTCAGCCCAGTCTGATTAACGTTGATTTTCATTTCTTTTGCCTCCTCCTTCCTAAGAATGAATGATATATATTTCAAACATAATGACTCAAGAAGCATGTATGTCTCATATGTCTTTGACTGCATTTCTGGTTCCTAAGAATTAACTTAGGAACCAAAGTTCAGTTCAGTTCAGTTGCTCAGTCGTGTCTGACTCTTTGCAACCTTATGGACAGCAGCACGCCAGGCTTCCCTTGTGGTACTTGTCCAGCTAAGTCTGACAAGCTATGGCATAGTAGAAGAAACACTGTCTGGTACTTTTAGTAGGTATTTGATATTAGTTTGTCTTTTTAAAAATTGACCTGTAGGTCAGCTACAGGTTTTTGATTAAAAATTCTTAAATCAAATTTATCAATATTTTCAAAGACAAACAGACTTCTTCACACACATGATTCAATATGAACAGTAGTTGTTTGAAATGTTACTGAGCACTTACTCTGTTACAGTGCTTGTTGCACTTCACAGAGAAATAAAGGATCATGTTCCGATTAAGATTAGTTTGGATGCAATGGAGTACCTGACTAAAGAACAAACATTAAACAAAAAGGCGATTATTTTCTTCCTATACATGAAGACTGGTGGTGGTGGTGATTTAGTGACCACATCGTGTCTGACTCTTGCATCCCCATGGACTGTAGCCTGCCAGGCTCTTCTGTCCTTAGGATTTCCCAGGCAAGAATACTGGAGTGGGTTGCCATTTCCTTCTCCAAGCATGAAGCCTAGAAGCAGGCAATTCAGTGCTTGGTGAGGTTATTAAGGACTTAGATTCTTTCTCTTCTACTTCTCCATTCTTGTGTTTGTAATCTCATGATTTCAAGATGATTCTCACAGGTCCGGATCTCATAACTGTGTTCAAATGAGGTGGTGGCTGAGGGAGGAAGGACAGGTCAGGTAAATGTGACTTTTTTAAGGAGTGTCATCCCTGTTTGAGCAAACTCCAGGAGACCGTGAAGGACAGGGAACCCTGGCATGCTGCAGTCCATGAGACTGCAAAGAGCTGGATATGACTTAGTGACTGAACAACAACTCCCGCTTTATCACAGAAATATGCCCAATAAATTCAAGGCATGATAAATAAAAAGGCACATTCATACCAAGGTACTTTGTGGTCAAAGATAAAGAAAAAAGCAGACAGAGGGAGAAATAGATTATGCACAGAGGAAAAACAGACTTTGGGTACACTTATCAAAAGCAACATGGATTTCAGAAAGCACTGGAATAGTACCTTCAAAATGCAGAGAGAAAGTAACTGACAACCGAATTTTCTATAACCAACAAGCTATCTTTCAAGAATGATGGCGGAATAAAAACATTTTCTGACAGACTCAGAGAAACTTCTACAGGATATACTTTAGGATGAAGAAAACTCATAGCAGAAAGAAGGTGAGAGATCCCAAACAGTGAAAAAAATGATGAATACATGGATAAATCTATAAAATCACTGTGTTAAATAACAATGACGCCTTAATTATAGGGTTTGGAAATAATATAGGATCAAAATGCTAGTAGAAAAAAAATGGCATATAAGTAGGAAGGAGGTAATAGGAATAAGGCATTCAAAGGTCTGTACTTTGTTCAAGAGGGTAAAACACTGACTAACTGAAGACATTAAATTACACATTTGATTAATTACACACCTTACTGAATTACACATACACACTATGTACATTAAAATTCTAGGGCATCCCACAAAATATTAAAAAAGGTAATAAGCGCTGAACTAATAAAGGGAAAAAACAGAGTTAAGAGAAAAGGATTTAAAAATGAAGCTTAATCTAAGAAAAATTCAAGGAGATTAAAAAAATATAGAAAAAGTAAGAGTTAACAGAACTCATAACATAAGATGGCAGAGATGGAATACAAGCTGAAAGACTACTACAGTGTTCCTAAAGTAAGATGAAAGCTCCCAAAAGATGGTGAATGAGATTTACAGACGAAAAAGCTGAAAAAGATAAGGAGAGGCACATGTGCAAACAAGTCCAACAACATACTACAGCTGCAAACAAGTATGCGTATGTTATGGGGCACAAAGGATCCCTTCTGCCTGAAGCAGGGAGAATGGGGCGGTGGAGCAAGTCAGGCAAGACTTCACAGAAGAGGTGATGCTGACCTGAGATGGTACAACAGAGCATGCCAGAAAGAGGGGAGAGCAAGAATAAAAGTGCAGGCGCATGAAAGCAATGACATTTTCAGAGAATTCCAAGTAATCTAATATGACTGAAGTAAAGGATTTAAGAATGAAGTTAGCAGTCAGATCATAGAAGGCCTGTTTGCCATTGGACAGAGTCTGGAATTAATCCTGGAGGCCAGGAACGAGGAGCAAGTGAAGCGCTTTGAGGAGGGAAGTCACAGATTTGAATTTTAGGCCACAAAACGTCTTTGACAGCAGCAGAGAAGATGGTCTGGAATAAGGCAAGGAGTTCTTCTTGGGGCTCAGGCAACAGGTAATTATTTGTTAGCTATGATACCCTATTTCGCATGAGATTTCACTGTGGTATTTGAGAAATAATACTTTCCTTTCTCACTGACATAAAGACATCTTAAGCAAAATGATAAACAAGGTCTTTTTTTCCCCTCTAAACTCTAATGTGTAAACTTTGTTGTACACTCTAATAAATGGAGTGAGGCTGAATAGCCTTTGGCATCAATCCCAGAGACTAAAACAGTGAGAAAACAACAAAACATGGAAAATAATATCTATCCATAAATCCAATTGTATGGTTAGGTCTATGGCGCATTTTAAGAGTTATGATTTCCCTGGCAAAGTACCAAAAAAACGTACTTTCAAAAATTACTCAGAACAGCCACTTGGCATCCAACCACACTGACAGAATGAAAAATGTTGAGTAAAGAGCCTACGTGTAATTCCCCATTCTTGAAGAAGTAAAGGAAGGGTGTTTTCTAAGGCTTCAGAATGACATATTTTACTAAATAATAACATGGCCATGAAAAAAGCCAAGAGGAAACTTCCCAGCTCACGTAGAAAATGGAGTCACTCTATTTTCTTTAAAATGATGAACACATTCTGTCTTATAAGAGAATGTCTCAGAGCCCATGTCTTCACAGTGGTTAACTCTGTTCTCCATTCCCTTTTTTTCCCTTATACTGTTTTTCAATTTTCTACAATGAGCATGCATTGCTTCTAGAAGGAAAGAGAGTCAAACCAGTCATACAATCAGAGTGACTTAGGCTGTCTTTTTCAGCTTTTAGATTCTAAATCAGCTTTTAGATTCCAAATAAGATTAATATAAACTGCTTCTGAGATAATCTAGTGTGCTTTGAATATATGCAAATTTTCTCTCAAATTTTTGTTCACAAGGAATAAATTTTCCAATTTTCAAAAATATTAAAACTTCCCCTCTCAGTTATTCATGACAGTGGAGGGGAACACTGACACTACTATCCAAAAACAACATCTAAACAGAAAACATTAGGTATGTGGGCATAATATATCAGGCTTTGTAAGGCACTGCACCATGTTTGTTAGCAGATACATCTTCTGAATTAAAATTTTTAGTTACTATTAAAATGATTCTATGCTCCTACATGTAGACTGGCAAATGAAGGGTAAAAGAAATGGGTCTAAAATTTTAAATTCTTTGCATATAACCTACCAGCTGTATGCTCCACAGGCAAATGAATAGACTCTTCCATGCTGAAAATATAAACCGTTTCCTAAAAGTAAAGACCTGGGGCTTCCCAGATGGCTCGGAGATAAAGAATCTGCCTGCAATGCAGGAGACAAGGGTTCAATTCCTGGCTCAGAAGAGCCCCTGGAGGAGGTCATGGCAACCCACTCCAGTATTCTTGCCTGGCAAACCGCATGGACAGAGGAGGCTGGTGGGCTACAGTCCATGGGGTCGCAAAGAGTCAGACATGACTGAGTGACTGAGCACACATACATCCAAGGTAAAAATTCAAAAAGTAAAGGGGAACTTCCTTGGTGGTCCAGTGGTTGGGACTTTGTGCCTCCGATACAGGGGGCACAGGTTTGATCCCTGGTCAGGGAGCTAAGATCCCACGTGCCTCACAACACAGCCAAAACAAACAAACAAACCACACATACCTGAGACAGGGCTGTGAAAGCAAGGAAAATGGAATGCTAACTTCAGTTGTGCCTGATGCAATGCAGACGTCAAAGAAAACACCTGGATTCCAAAGAGTCCACTCTAGTATATCAAAACCCAGCTTTTCATAAGCAGAGGACACTCTTTAAAAGTAGCTCTAACTGAAATCATAGCAAAATATTTCAAAAGAAATATGAAACACCCACCTCTGAGGGTTAAAGGGTCTGTCAAAAAAACTTGACGTAACATACTCCTTCATCTCTTAACATTTATAAAGGGACTTGCAAAGAAAGATGTGAAAATAGGATTTATCTTAAATTAAGCACATTGAAACTTTCCCAACACTGTCAGAATTCAGTTTAAAGAGGAGCTGGAGGTACTCTTTATAATCTGGAGGTTATTTTATGGTCCTCTGAAACATAATAACTTTCTTCTTAGTTGAAATTTGTACCACCCTTGCCAATTGCAGGGGAGCAATTTCTGAAATTTATACTTAATACAACAGTTCTAAGTTTACCTTAGATGTTTACCAAGGGAAACATCTAATGTTTACCAATGGAACATTTCATGCAAAGATGGCCCCAATAAAGGACAGAAATGGTATGGACCTAATAGAACCAGAAGATATTAAGAAGAGGTGGCAAGAATACACAGAACTGTACAAAAAAGATCTTCATGACTCAGATAATCACGATGGTGTGATCACTCACCTAGAGCCAGACATCCTGGAATGCAAAGTCAAGTCAGCCTTAGGAAGCATCACTATGTACAAAGCTAGTGGAGGTGATGGAATTCCAGTTAAGTGAAGTCGCTCAGTCATGTCTGACTCTGCGATCCCATGGACTGTAGCCTACCAGGCTCCTCCTTCCATGGGATTCTCCAGGCAAGAGTACTGGAGTGGGTTGCCATTTCCTTCTCCAGGGGATCTTCCCAACCCAGGGACCAAACCTGGGTTTCCTGCATTCCAGGCAGACGCTTTAACCTCTGAGCCACCAGGGAAGTCCCAGAATTCCAGTTGAGCTATTTCAAATTCTAAAAGATGATGCTGTCAAAGTGCTGCACTCAATATGCCAGCAAATTTGGAAAACTCAGCAGTGGCCACAGGACTGGAAAAGGTCACTTTTCATTCAATCCCTAAGAAAGGCAATCCCAAAGAATGCTCAAACTACCGCATGATTGCACTCATCTCAGATGTTAGCAAAGTAATGCTCAAAATTCTCCAAGCCAGGCTTCAACAGTTTGTGAACTGTGAACTTCCAAATGTTCAAGTTGGATTTAGAAAAGGCAGAGGAAACAGATCAAATTGCCAACATTCATTGGATCATCGAAAGAGCAAGAGTTCCAGAAATACCTCTACTTCTGCTTTACTGACTACGCCAAAGCCTTTGACTGTATGGACCACAATGAACTCTGGAAAATTCTT